>CACVKS010000651.1:0-18712 GCA_902749335.1 Acanthamoeba triangularis
CGCCGCCAACTTCCTGTTCGACTTTGGCTGTTGCCTGGGCAAGACCGACCAGCGCCACTACGCCACTGACCCATCGTTGACGTCGTCGCCGTCGCCCTCGTTCGTCGAGAGTCTGCTGACGCTGCCGCCGCTGATGGCGCACATGGGCTGGGGCACGATGCGCGTCCAGGCCAAGCACGCACACGTCAGCACGGCCCCCGACCAGCTGCCCAACTTCTTCCTCAAGCTCGTGGTCCACCGCAGGTACTTTCCTGCGTGTGTGCATGTAAACTGACCGGAGGCGTACTAACAACCAGCGCGCGGCCAGTGTGGAGGCCGAGGCGTGGAAGGCGCGCGAGGGGTCAGAGACGGCGGTCGAGCCGAGCGAAGAGGACAAGCGATCACCAGTGTGCGTCATGAGCGCGGGCTACATCACAGGCTTTGTGAATGAGTGTCTGACCACAAGTCAGGGCGACAAAGCCCGCGTCAGCCAACTCAGCGCCCTCGAAGTCGGATGCTCAGCGCTCGGTACACAACAGTCGCACACGGCACACGGCACACGGCAAACCACTCACGCCAACGCTTGATCCCTCAATCAGGGCACGGCAGTTGCACGTTCATCGTGGCGCCACGAGAGAGCCTGGGCCAGAGCGCGCAGCAGTTCCTGGACCGTTCCAAGAAGAAGCGCGCCTACTGCGGATATCCGCAGCTGCGGCTCCATCTCACCGCACCCGCCGCACCACCGCCTTCTCGCGGCCCGACGAAGAAGAAGCCAGCGTAGGGGGTGAGGGGCGTGTAAAAGTGAAAGAGAGAAAGTAAAAAGAAATTGTTTTCCTTCATACGCTTGCAGCGAGAGATGAAGGTGTACCTCCACTTCGAAGGCAGCGGGCTGCCCGAGTACACGCTCATCCTGACTCTGGCCAACGATGCACAGGACACCTTTAGCGACCTTTTAGACGTACGTGGCCGCTCGATCGTAGGTAGTGTTGTGAATGAAATGATTTAAAATGCATTTTGCATAGAAATTCATATCATTCTCTATGAACAATAGAAATTCGTGGTGGCTTACAACAAGCGGCACGCATCGTCAGGACACTCCCTACCTCCCTCACTCGCCGTGGTGAACGAAAAGTACGCAAACGATTTTTTTATTTATTTATTATTCTTTTGTTCATCTTGTTGTATGCGTACCACAGGAAGCGGCAGTACAAGCGAGACGCACGAGTGGTCAAGTCTGTTGATGACCGAGCCGACCTCTACGTCGTCGCTCTGGCCTCGCCACCAACCACTTCAGCCACCCCCTCCTCGAAGTCAGCCACTACTGCCCCATCAGTCCAGACTGCCGCCTCGCCTTCGTCCACTAGGCCCGCTACTACGTCCACATCCACTTCTACTTCTACCTCGTCCTCTTCCTCTTCCTCTGCATCAGCGCCGTCGGCCGCTCACTCCGACCCGACCGCGCTTATGTCCGCCTTGCGACTCTCGGCGTCGAATGGGTACGGTCCAGCTCGAGGTGTGATAGTCACTTGCACGCGTTAAAGGCTCGCACAGGGGCAGCGACGACACGGTGGCGCCTGGCCTGCCGGACCCGCTCGACCCGAGCACGGCCGCCAACCCCGCCGTGCGGCAGTACATCGAACATTCGCTCGCCATCGCCGAGCAATCGCGCCAGAAGGGCAACTACAGAGTACCCAACGCACACTCGACTGGCCTGCTGATCTTCTTGTTCGCTGATCTTACTCTATCGCGTGTCGTGTGTGTCGTGTGCGGTTGGATCCAGCACGCGGTTTCTATATTTGAGCAAGTGCTGGCTCTTATTCCGAACCAGAAGATGTGTCTCTTGCAGTTGGGCGCGTCTAATCTTCACTCCCTTTCCTCTTGTTTTCCACAAGTGATTCGGTGGACACGCCAGTGTTTGGCTCACGCTTGCTGCTGGTGCAGGCAAGATCTGGTTAAGCGTCAAGAACTACGACAAGGCCCTGCCGTACTTGATGCGTGGCGTCGAGGTCTATTCACTGGACCCCGAGTTCCACTCCACGTACCTACGCCCCACCGCTCCACTTTTACGCAGTTCTTGTACCACAACGTTTGCGTTCGACGTGTGACGATCACTCCGATTTGACACAGGCTCGGCGACTGCCTCTACGCCTCTGAAGCTTACCCGGAGGCGCTCCAATGCTACTTGAACGCCTTGGCCACCGCGAAGAAGGCTGGCCAGTCGCCGTCGGCCCTCAACAAATTCAAGGTATGCTCTATTTTCTATATGTTACATATATAGAGAATAACATGTTAATAATCCTGTCTTGTTCCATTAGGTCCTTGCTGGCCGGGCGATGTACGGTGCCGGCCAGAAGGACAGCGCCGTGCAGATCTACACGGTATGAGACCTCGCTCACCACCACATATCAGGATGGCGATAGCCGACTGATTATTAGCAATTTCTATCATTTAGAGCATACTCAAGGAGGACGAAAACGACGACGACGCTCTGGTGGAGTACGGCAAGGCACTGGTGGAGGTCGACAAGCGAACCGACGCCCTGCACGTCTTCCTGCGCGTGTTGGTGCACAAGCCCGATCACGTGGAGACGCGGCAGCAAATCACCCACATCCTCCGCGGTGAGGGAGGAGTCGAGATGGTTCGTAGCAATATGAAGAATTTTCCTTTCATTTTCTTTTTCCTTTTCTTCTGGTGTTCCGTACTGACGCATCGGTGTGGTGGGTGATGCTTAGTTGGCTCAAGAGCTGGCAGCCGTGCCTGCATCTGCGGCCGCTGCCTTCGGTTTCCTAGCGACAGTAATCAAAGACTATGGCGGTGCTTCTTCCTCCTTTCGTCTCCGCGGCTGCTTCGGGCGCCACTAACCATTCTCATCACCACGCAACACACACACACACACAACCGCACGCACACACAGCCGTAGAAGAGTCAACTCAGCTGTACCTCAAAGCGTTGGCCCTGAAGCCCCAATCTTCTTCCTACGCCCTCAACCTGATCCACGGCTTAGAGGTACCTAACCCCATGCAACGCAATGCAACGCAATGCAACGCTGACGTGTGGTCTTGACGTCGACTAGGTGTTGAACCAATACCAGCGAGCGTTCGACGAGGTGAAGGCATTTTGTAAGGCCAACGCGCAGATGACGCTCGTGTCTGACGACGTGTCGACACTCTCCTGTGCGGACATCTTGCGCGCCATCGCCGATGTCGAGGACCTGCTCGAGCACTCGGGACGACACCAAGAGATGCAGAGACAGGGAAGAGACAAGATTAGCAAGGTACGCCAAATTGCAACTTGTATGATTGTTTCTCGTTCTTGCCAAGATGCTGATTGTTGTGTGTGTGCCATGTGGACAGAACCGACGCAAGAAACAGAACAAGGCGAAGTCCAACGCGGGCGCCGAGAAAAGCGCTGAAGAAGAGCCCGCTGACGGCGACGGTAACAAAGAGGCGGAAGTGACGCCGGAGGAGAAGAAAAAGAGCGGCGGACCCAAGCGGCCATACAGTGCAGAGGAGCTTGACCTGCTGGCTTTCTTCTGCACGCTGGTCAAGATCGTATTCATCGTGGGCGCCCTCGATTTGGTTCAGACCCTCGTCAAACTCATTGGTACACCCTTACCACGCATATCGCTCGCGCGCGGACATAAAGCTCAGCGAACTACTGCTGCTGCAACCACCAGAGCCCGTGCGCGAGGGACGGGAACTACATACCACCACGATCCGCAACGAGCACGCCTACTACTGCTGCATCGCCCAGCTCATGGGCTACCACAAGTACACGACACGACACGACACGACACGACACGACACGACACGACACGACACACGTGGCCGGCGACAGCCACAGCATGACCGCGGCCTGGCACACGCTCAACATCAAGGTACGTTCCCGACCGGCCTTGTGCTAACCCTAAACTAACCCTCATGCACGCGTGTTTCTGTTGTTCCTGACAACTGACGCGCCTGTCTCCTGGCGCCACAGGGCGAGGAGCGGCTGCTCAAGCCCATGCTGGTCACGGGCCTCAAGATGTGGCACCTGCGGCCCGAGAGCGTGTTCTTCCCCAAGAACAATTTCTACAACGTCGTGTCCACCAGTACGCAACGTCCCGTGTGTGTCGTTGTGTCGTTGTGTCGTTGTGTCCTTTGACCATGCGTGTGCGCAGTACCTCCGCATTCGGACGTGGTCTTCCTGTTCGGCGAGATCGACTGCCGCGAAGGGCTCATCGTCTCCGTCGAAAAGTGCCGCTACCGCGACCTCAAGGAGGGCGCACAGGTGCAGTGCACCCACCTTCATCATCATGATGGTGAGGAGTTCAGCTGACACCACGGGGTCGCACCGGCGCTTTCCTTTTGCGTGTGGCAGGTCACGATTCAAATATTTATCAACGTGTTGAAGGAGCTGAGGCAAAAGTACAAGTGGAACATCTACATTCACCCCGTCGTGCCCGTCCTCAACGAAACCAGGCACTACATCTCTTACAATTATTATTATTGGAATTATTGTTAATAATTTTATTTATAATTTATAATAATTTATAATTTTCTTTATATTTATTTCTGATTTTATTCTATTATTGTTTAGTTTTTTGTGTATTTTTCTCTTCTTTACAATTGCCATTTGTGGTGTTCTATCAAACGAGCACAGAAACATAGTCAAGCAGTTCAACGAGGTGTACAAGGAGCACGTCATGCGAACGCCCGGCCTTCACTGGCTCGACTTCTTCGGCGACCTTCTCACGCCCGACGCCACCGGTACACTCAAAGGCCTTGTAGGTTCGCGCGCACGTTTCGAATTTTTCCTTCTCACGGCCTTGCTCTACGTTTTTTGGCTTTCTGGTACCAGGTTTCAATACGGCCTACGAACTGGACGGCACGCACATGAACCCGACCTACCTCCCGCTCCTGGAAAAGGCCATCAATGCCACCCTGGGTGGCGCGCAGTAAAGCCGCATTCCCAACAAACAAACGGTTCAACCACACTTTCTCTGCGCACCACGCACCACGCACGACACGCTTGCGTGGGAGTGCGACAGGGATTCGATGCGATTCGATGTTCTATGGCGCGTGGGTCACTCTTCGAGCGAGACGCAGACGGACTTGTGCTCCAGGTAGTTGTGGAGGCCCTCTTCGCCCAGCTCGCGCCCGATACCGGACTCCTTCCACCCGCCGAACGGCAGCGCCGCGTCCAGTACGTTGTAGCCTAGACCGGGTACCGCCACCCCCCCCCAATTGTGTTTTTTTTGTCGGCTGTCAGTTCGGCGTAGGATACAATCCGTGGGGCGCGACGTACAGTTAACCCAGACGGTGCCGGCTTGGACGGCGTTGGAGACCTCGAGGTACTTCTTGATATCTCTGTGTGCGTGTGTGTGTGAGCGTGTGGCGGTGTCTGCGTCAGATGTGCCTCCGCGTGAGACAGTAAGCGGAACGGGAGCGAGTACTGAGTGAACACAGAGCCGCCGAGACCGTAGGTGGTGCTGTTGGCCTTCTCAATGGCCTCGCCGATCGCTGAGCACGCAACGTACATCAGACGCGAAACACACTACACACACGACACACGCACGTACAGGAGAACTTCTCAATGACCAGCACGGGGCCGAAGATCTCCTCCTTGGCGATGCGCATGTTGTCGTCGACGTCGGCGAAGATGGTGGGCGCGATGAAGTAGCCCTTGTCCCCCATCTGGTACCCGCCTGCCACCAGCTTCGCGCCCTGCTGCTTGCCCACCTGGTTTTTCACAGGTCAGTGTCGTGTGCGGTGCGTGTCGTGTGCGCGCGTAGTGTCGTGTCGTGTTGCGTGCCTTGATGTAGTCCATGATGCGGTTGAACTGCTCCTCGTCGATGACAGGTCCCTGCTCGGTCTCGTCGTTGAACGGATTCCCGATCTTCCTCTTGTTGACCAACTCGGTAAGCTGTGTGGCGTTGTTGGTCGACGGTCGGTCAGCGCTCATCTCAACTTTTTGTGATGGTTGTGGTTAACCACGTTGGTACCCTGTTGACGAATTTGTCGTAGATGGTGTCCTGCACCAGCAGGCGGGTGCCCGCGCAGCAGCACTGGCCGGCGTTCATGTAGACCGCCTCGAGCGAGGTAGCCACCGTCCTCTCAAAGTCGCAGTCGTCGAACACGATGTTGGGACTCTTCCCGCCCAGCTCCAGCGTCGTCCTCTTCAAGTTACTGCACCACACACACCGTCAACACCGCACACGCACCACCGCACACACACACACACACACACACCACAGACGAGGAACCTCTTGGCGGCGTATTTGAGGACTTTGCGGCCGACGGCGGTGGAGCCGGTGAAGGCGACCTTGGCCACGTCCATGTGGCACGCCAAGGCCTTGCCGATCTCGCTGCCGTGGCCGGGGAGGATGTTGACTACGCCCGGCGGGAAGCCGGCCTCAACGATTAGCTCACCGACCAGGAGCGCCGACAGCGGCGTCTTGTCCGACGGCTTCAGCACCACCGTGCAGCCGGCCGCCAGCGCCGGCGCGATCTTCCATGCCTGCATCACCAGCGGGAACTGCGCCACCCCCACCACCCCCCTTACTCACGTGTACGTGTCGTGTGTCGTGTGCACGTACATTCCAGGGGATGATGGAGCCGACTACGCCGACAGGCTGGAGAACGGAGTAGGCGTGGAAGGGACCCGCCATGGGGATGGTCTTGCCTCGGATCTTGTCGGCCCACCCGGCGTAGTAGCGGTAGGTCTCGATGGCCAGCGGCAGGTCCAGTTTCTTGGAGTGCGTGGCGTACGGCTTGCCGTTGTCCAGGCTCTCCACCGCCGCGAGCTCGTCTTGGTGCTGCTCGATCAGTTCCGACAGCTTGAACAACAGGCGCGCCCTCTCCTGTCCTATTATAATGGTTTTGGGATGTTGCCATGCAACAATGTCAGCTAACTGGGTTATTCGTAGGTTGGAATTGGGTGAATTACCAGGAGTTTTAGACCAATTGGGAAAGGCCTTGTTGGCGACTTGAACGGCCCAGTCGACGTCCTCCGCGTGGGCCTCGGCGACGTCGCAGATCTTTTCGCCCGTGGCCGGGTTGAGGGTGGCGAAGGTCTTGCCGGCCTTGGCGTCGACCCATTTGTTGTCGATCAGCATCTTGGTCTGCAGCTTGGGCAGCTTGCCCGATGGAATCTTCATCTCCGGGTCGAAGAGCTTCATCCTACCTTCCTCCTCCTTACTGGCCATGCTGCGCTGCGTTGTTGCGTTGGGGTGTTCTTTGGTGAGTTTGTTCTTCACAAGCGCTTTAGGGGCACGCCCCACCCGGTCAGTGCCGGCGAACTGCCGTGAGAGGGGCCAGGAAACCTGGCCGGAAATTCCTCAACGTTGTCTTTGGGGGCATTTTCCGTCGAAACGCCAAAGACGGTGGACTTCCAGTGGGTGTGTCGTTTATTAGTGGGTTGCAGCCTGTGGTCCCGCGGCGAGTTGGTCATAGCGGTGGCTGTCTGAACTGCGATGGCCCTGCCCACGAAGGGACAGGAGCAGGCGTAACTCCTCCGCCCGCGGACCCACTGTGCTGTTCAGCACGTCCATGGCGTGAGCGTTGCTCACCACCGCTTCCCGCACCTCATCTGCGCGGTGACAAGATAGATTTTCAACATTAATTCAAAAAACATATCACTATAAATAATAGTATAGAAAAAAAAATATATCAAATCAGAGTCGTGCCATTGTCATCAACGAGGTAGGAGAGCATCTCGACCAGCCGATCAAGTACGAAGGCGGGTACGGGCGCGTCGAGTCCCTGAAGCAGCAGATCCAGTCCCGTGACTTCACCACTTGGACTCAATGGCTCAAGAAAGAATCCCTGGAATCTGGTGCGTGTGTCGTGTGTCGTGTGTCGTGTGTGTCGTGTATATGCCCTTAGATTGGAGGGGAAGGCCAGCGAGAGGCAGTGATGGGTGTCGCACTGGCGGAACGAAGGGAGAAAGGCGTGGTTTCGCTGTCTGAGCAAGTATGAAACTTCATTCACCGTCGAATCCACCTGCCACCAATTACCACCGCTCGTGAGAGCCCGGTGGACGAGCCGCGCAGTGATGCCGGCCAGTTCCCGGCTGAGTAGCCTCCTGTACTGCGACACTGCAACCAATAGAGCGAGAGATTCAGTCTTTATACATATAAACATATTGGTAAGCCTCAGGCGTACCGTCTGGGATGGTTTGGAGCACGCAGCCGAGCAGAGCCACCGTATGGCGCAGGTAAAGGAGATTCAGCTGCATGTGGTGGAACGCGAGGAGAGCCAACAGGTGGTCTCCCAACCCTTTAGCGATCAACTCTGCTGGCGGCGTCCATGCTAGAAATAAAAATAATAATAAAATATAAGCGGTGTCAGCAGGCTCACTGGCACTGAAAGACCACAACACAACGCCAGCGAGAGACACGCCATTACCTTCATTCCTCGAACAGACACCGCACAGCGCGAGGGCCGAGAGGTGTGCCAGGTGGGACGGCGCCGTGTCGGTGGTGGTGTCAAGCAGGCAGCTGCACACAGCCGGCACCAGCCGTGGGTCCGCAACGACCACCTCTTCCACGCTCATGAACCTCTCGTTGTAGAGGAGGTGGTACAGGAAGCCCGCCAGCGAGTTACACTCCGGGGACCCTCGACGTGCTTCGCTGGCCAGCATGGCCGTGGCGTGGGCGATCACCTGCGGCGTCACCACCGCATTGACCACCGCCGCCGGCGGGTTCTCCTCGGCCATGCATAGGGACCACAGCGCACGCACCACTAGCTGGTCGGCTTCGTGGGGCGACGAAGCAGCCGAGGGGTCGATGGAGAGGAAGAGCCGCACGACTGAGTTAACGGCACGGCGCGAGCGCCTGAAGCCCTCTCTGAACCATACGCCGGCAGGACCCGAATCGGTGAGCCTGAAGATGACGAGGGACTGGTCGGCCTCGTTGTAGTCCTCTTCCTCTTCCTCTTCGTCCTCGTCGTACTCTGCAAAAAGATGAGAGATTATAAGATTATATCAACACAACGGTTGAGACGAACTGGGGCGGGGTGCACCATCATCGCCCAGGGACCTGCGTCGGCGCAAGACAAGGCCAAGAGCGAAAGCCGCGGCGCACAACCCAAGCCCCACTCCGGCCCCCAAGAACAAGAGCCATTTGTTGCTGAACGGCGAAGGCGGCGAAGGCGACGATGTTGCCGGCGAAGCAGGGGAAGGGGCAGACATGCGCCAGGGGTCTGTGGGGGGGCTCAAATGGCGCTTCGCTATTGCAGTTTTGTTTGTCTTTCCCAATGTGAGGTTGTGCTAACTTCGAGGAATAAACGGAGTTAGTTGGTTATTTGAAGAATAACTTCGCCGCAGCAGAGACCACCAACACACGCCCACCCCACAGGCGGCAGAAGGGTGGAAGAACGTTCTTTTGGGCACGGGAGTGGTGGGCGTATGCGCGTTGGCGGCTGCCTATGGAGTTGTGCTGTGGCGGCGCTATCTCGATGGTTCGCCGCACCCCTTTCGTTTCGCTCTTTCGTTTCTTCGACTCAACTTGGGGCTGGGGCAGATGAAGAGGACGACGAAGACGAGGACGAAGATGACAACCACGTCCCCCTTCAAACAATAATGGCCCTACTCGACCCTGGGCTACCCTCGGACAAGCAGGCCTTCGGTCTCTACCTGATCGGCCAGTGTGGTGCGCCTTTGCGTTCAACTCTTTTTAAACACTGATTCGTCAAAACTTGCCAGTTTGTTCCCCAGGCCCAATAGGACGGCAGCGCCGGGACCAATTGAGACGCTGTAGGGACAGCATGGAGGCCGTCGTGCAGATCTTTCTGTCCCTCGACCCCTCGGCGGCCTCGCCCGTGGTCTTTTCGCCCGACGGCAGCCGTCTCGCCACCATCGCGGCTTGCGCCCTGTGGATGCTGTGCATGGCCGACGAGCACCCGCCCGAGGCGGTGGTCGCCTCCCTGACGCGACCGCAGGTCATCGCACACGCCGCGGCCCTGCTGGCGAGCGACAACTCTGACCTTGAGACGCGCAGCCAGCTGCTGGGCTTCTTGAGCCATCTGGCAAAGAACCACCGGCGCGCGGCCCAGGAAGTCTTCGCCAATCAGCGGCTCTTCGACGTGCTGCGCCACTGCTTGCTCGCCACCGCTACGACCACGGAGCTCTCTGATCTCATGCTCAGACAGACCAGAGGTCTTCATGCGATCCTCCCTCGTGGTACCACACCCATCTTGTTGTGTGTTGTCGTGTGTGTTGTGTCGTTCAGCCCTAACTATGGCACACAGGCCTGGATAAGTGGCCTGAGGAATTCACCGACACGGTCCACCTGCGGGGGCTGATGACTTACTTCCTCGACCAGGACAGCGAGCAGTGCTGGAAGGTCGCCTCTAACTTGCTGTCACTCCTCGGCCTCGTCGCACTCTCCAACGCCGACCGTGCGCCCAGCCCTCCGCCCACCAACTCTCAGGGTCTCTCACGCTACGCGGTGTCATGTGTTGTGCGTTGTGTGTTGTGTGTTGTGTGCGTCGTGCTGAGCAGTCGCGCAGTACAGGAAGCTTCTCAGCCCGGAGCTTGCCGGAATCGCCGCACGCCTCACCCACAGATTCCTCACCTGCAGCCAGGACGGGTGCGCGGTCGAGCTCTCCGTCTACAGGACACGGGTCCTCCTCCAGCCTCCAAGGCCCAAGGCCTTCCTCCTCTGGTTCCGCCAGTGCGAAACCCAAACCCGAAACCCCACACCGACATCGACATGGCACCAACACCAGGTTCCAGAGCTTCTTCCTTGAGCCTGTGGCGGGGACGGAGCAGAGCCAGGGTGGAGCCACCACGGGGCTGGACCTGTTGCTGCAGGGACTCGAGACGCAAGTAGCGGCGGTCGTTGCTGTCGCGGGTGGAGAACGACCTGCGCGGGTGCTCGACCAGCTGGTCACTCTGCTCTTCGGTCTTGTTGACGGCAACGGTCCGCGGCGCACTTGATCAGGAGTTGTGTTTCTTTGATTCTTTGTCTGACATTGCTGGTGATCGCCAGATGAGGTGCGGGAAGCGGTGGTGAGCAACGAGCGGGCCATGTTCACGCTGAGCAGCGCGCAATTCAAGGCCGCCGCTGGCGCACGGGCCGAGGAGCTCCTCCTGTTGCTGTCCCTTCGCGGGCAGGGCCAGCGCAGCCACCACTATGGCAAACTCTCTGTCTAAACACTCTATTACATGAGAATCATCACAGCTGGTGTTGTTCTTCTTCTGCACCATCTTCGCCCAGGAAATTGACCGCGCCGTGGTCGGCGCGGGCCTGGCGGCGTCTCCACCACGCGATCAGCACGGCCCCGAGCACCACCGCCAGCACCGCCGCCGCCGCCACGGGCACCGCCACCGACACCGCCACGATCAGGGCCGTGCTGTCATCGCCGCCGCCTCCTTTCGAGTCTCGCAGCAGCACCCCAAAGTCTGTGCGCGCCCAAACCGATGAGTGTGTGGGTGCGTGCGTGTGCGGTCTACCGTGTGCGTGTGCGGTACGCACCTGGGTCGTAGTAGAGCGACGAGTTGAAGAACGGGAACTCGAGCACCAGCGACGAGTCGGCCACGTCGGCCCAGAACTTGACCTCAACCATGTCCTGGTCGCTCCCATCGACAAAGGCAAAGTCGACCAGGCGCACGGAGGTCGTCACGCTGGCGCCGATGAGTTCCACCGTGGTCATGCGCGCCTGCGGCGTGTCGGCGTGCACCACGGCCTCGGTGAAGGTGGGCCGCACGGCGATCTTCACCCGCAGCGCGTTGGCGGGCGATTGCCAAGGCCAGCCAAAGAGCGAAAGCGACAGCTTGGCCAGCGACGGGTCGATCGCGAAGACGAAGCTCTGGCTGCTATTGCCCGCCGTGGCGTTCGTGTTGTTGGCCGAAGCCGAGGGCGGGGCGTAGATGATTGAGCGAGAGCGGTCGAAGAGCGATACGTCGATCTCGACCCGCGGCGCGGCGGCCAAAGTGGTGGCGAACAGGTCCGACGAGAACTTGAATGACTGGAATGCTGCTGCTGAATCGATCTTCTCCCACGCACCTGCCCCAGTCGGAATTCGAATAATGACGGGGGCATGGTGAGCCGTGTGGGTCGTGCCGTGTGGTGCATAGATTCAGGAAAGTGGCGGTTGTATACCCGAAAGCTGAATGTGGGCCTCGGCGACGACGCTTTGAGTGACGTTGCTCACTTCCACGATGTTGCCGATCGACAGACCCACGCCGCTTCCGCCCTCATTGCTCACTGCACTCGTTGTCCAGAGCGTCGCGTGAGTACGCGTGCGGTGATAGGTGGGCGTAAGCGGTGGTGCGTGTGTGGTGACGACGCCGAGTGCAATGATGGTGGTGCGGTACCGGTGGGGGTGAGGGTCAGGGCCGGGGTGGTGGCGTTGATCTGCATGCCGATAGGCACCAGCGACGACTGATTCGCCTTGATCACCGGGACCGAGGGCGTGGGCTTGGCCGGTCCGAGAGCCACCACCGCCGTGTCCACCGGGCCGACCAGGTACGCGACTTGGTCATCGGTGCCAATCTTGAGCGTGTCGCCGCCGAAAGCAAACACGTCGCACACTTGGCTACCTGCACCGCACCAGCCCGCCACGGACAGTCAGCGGCGCTGAGACCCGTGGTGGTGTGGCATGCGTGTTGTGTCGTTGGTCGTGTCGTTGGTCGTGTCGTGTCGTGTCGTTTGTCGACTGTGTGTGGTGGTCGTGCCTGGGGCGAAGGCACAGAACAGCGTATTCCCCTGCGAAGTGCGGATGGGGATGGCGAGGGGATCCAAGGGCAGGGAGGAGTTGACGCGCAGGAGCGCCATCTGGCCGCTGTTGGCCGGCACCGAGACGAGGGTGTCCACGAACTCGACCAATGGCCTTTTCCCCACTGTGCAGGATGAGACCGACACGGGTGCGTCTGATGTGACGGTCGGTTGGTGCTGGATATCTACAGGCGGCGAAACCGCATACGCAGGCACACGACCGCTTACACGCATACACGCACGGACGCGATGCAATACGCACCAATGGGCAACGCGGTGATGGTGGAGTTTGTGCAGCTGATAGGCGTGTCGATTAGAGCTCGACGCAGAGTTAGCGCGCTGTTGACCACATTAAGCTCTGCATGAGAAAGAGAGAGAGAGAGAGAGAGAGAGAAGAGAAGAGAAGAGAAGAGAAGAGTGTGTCAAAGCACCAGCAACTCGGTGAGTATCGCACGCAAAATAACACCACACACCACACACACACCAACCACACCAACCACACCAACCACACCAACCACACCAACCACACCAACCACACCAACCACACCAACCACACCAACCACACCAACCACACTACACACCACACCCAGAGGACGGCAGGTGTTACCCACTCCGCTGAAACCTATGGTGAGCTTCAGAGGGCCGTTAAACGTGACGTTGGCCCCGCTATCGAGCTGTAGGGCGGGTTGGAAGGTGGAGGTCGACGTGAGATCCACCAGATCACCCGCAAACACCTCAGAGCCACCCTCCACCTGCATCGCTACATAGTGCGGGTAAGTGTTGTGTTCAGGCACGCACCACCGCACACATTCAGTCCTGCAACACGCTTTGGGGGGGGGGTGAATCTACCAACTCCGCCGCTGGTGATTTCCGTCCTGCCCAGGAAGGTGGCCTGTGCCGCGTGGGTGAGCAGGAGTCCGATTCCTTCATCCGGCCGGTGGGCGGGAAGAGAGTAGCAAGTGAGATCATGAGATCGTCTCAGCAAAGCACGCACCACAGCACACACATCACCGCACACACATCACCGCACACACATCACCGCACACACACACGCACCACTACCGAGGCTGGAGACGACGACATTGCCCGCAAACGATGAGACGCCGCCAGTTTGGTTGATTCCATGCGAGCCTGCGTCGAGGGAGAGAGGAGTCACGGTATGTGCGAGGATGATAACGTGCGCCGGCGAGGGCTGGCCATGGCCATCGGAAGTGGTGGGTGGGCCACGTACCTGCGCCGGTGATCGACAGGCGCCCGTAAGATGAGAGCTTGCTGTTCGTGAGCTGCAGTGCCGGCAGTGTCGTGCCTTTAATAGGCAATATAGCAATTTATAGTTTATGGGATTAATAGTTGACATAAATATATATATATATATTTCAGAAATTGTTAAGAAAGGTGGGTGTCGTACCTCCTGCAGTGACGCTGATGTCCCCCGAAGTGGTGAGTTCGGTGTTGTCCAAGTCGAGGCACACACCTGGCGTACTCACGTAAAATAAATGGTCATATTAATATTCATGGAGAAATAAAATGAAACATTGTAAAAGTGTGGTACCCGAGGATTGGATGGTCACGTTGGAGAGGTGGGCGGGTTTCGTGATGCGTAGACCCCCCACAAACGCCAGATTGGACAGCGTCACGTTCTCGAGAAGGACGAGCGTCCCGTCGCCGCAAGAGAAGGTCGCACCCCCGCTGTCTGACCCCCTGCGCCCGGGCCACCACAGAACAAACTCCGAATAAATGATGATCACCACCAAAACAGGGTAAAACAGGGAGATACCTGACAGTGAGGTTGCGGACTAGAACCACCGGTGCGGAGCAGCTGCCGTAGGTGCCCGGTAGGACCAGCACCTCATCGTTGTCGCTGACGTTGGTAAGGACGTCGCTGAAGGACAGAAAGCAGGGTGGAGGGAGGCCAGAACAATTCGTGGCGAAGCGGACCACAGCAGCTTCCACCACGCCGCCGGACCCCACGAAAGTCGTGAGGGTGGTGACTGCACAGGCCCGGGTTAGGAGTTAAAGTTAACTTATCCTTCGACCGAAAGAAGGGAAAGAAACGTGCCGCACCGAACAAGAGAAAGGGCAGCAACGCCCACGTCTTGCCCCACATCGTAAGGTGCTTTATCGGGCCTCTCCTCCGTTAACGTTGAAATGAAAAACTGAACCCACTGAACCTGTGAGTGGCGGAATTAAGATTGCTGAAAAAGCGGTTTATTTTTCAGCCGACACTTAGCAAAGGTGGAGGTCCTTGCACACGCCGTGGCAGTGCGACTTGCAGAAGCTGGATAGGAAAGAGACACGTTACACGTAACAATCAGCAAGGCTCGGTGGGCGAGGGTGGGTTGGTAGAGGTAGACACGTACCACTCGGCACAGCCGTGGAGGGCGTTCAAGATCTTGAGGATGCACACGAGGTCCTCGGGGCCGCCGCAAGCGCTGATGGCGCCGGCGATACCCGCGGCGCAGGCCGCCTTCTTGAGGAAGCTGCAGTGACCGAACGGAGCGTCAACCTGGATGGCCTGCTCGAACTCGGCGATCAGACCCAGCGCCTGGGTGCCGGCCGTGGGGATGCACTGCGCGGCACACGAGGCCAACGCTCCGAAGGCGGCGTTGCCGGCACTGGGTGGCAGAAAGAGTGAATGGTAGACATTTGGGTGACGTCAGCAAATATGAGGACGGCACACAGTGGCGGAGTTGTGGGTGGAGGCGTACGCCTTGCTGGCGCAGGTCTGGAGGCAGGCGGTGTCGGTGGGCTGGCAATCAACTGGTGGCGATGGTTGTTCAGTAAAGTTCACGCTTATCTTTGGTACCTAAAGTGGTCGAAGCTTAGCTGCGTACCGGCACAGCGGAGGGCGCTGGCGCACACGGTGTCGTGCATGCAGAACTCAAGCTGAGCCGAGCATTTATCAACGACGCAGTTGTCGGCCTTGACCGCTGGGGGGGGGAGATCGAAGTTAGCTGTTGTTCAAATTCCAATACCAAGGCACAGCCAAAGAGGGCCGACAAGGAGGAATTCGGAAAATGAGAGATAACGTGCGACAGCCAAAAAGAACGACGGTACGGGGGTATTACAGGAGAAGATCGCAAGAAGGAGGACGAAGGCAAGGAAGGCGCGCATTGTTAGGTCTGGCGAGGATGAAAAAAATAATGAAAATCGCCGCACAAACGTTTCGGGGCTTGATGAGCCGGGATAACCACCAGGCGATTTCTCCGTGCGCCGTGTTACCACTGGGTGAATTTTTCCCGATATACAAGTTCCCGGGCCAATGAACAAAGCAGACAAAATGGGGTGCAAAAGGGTGGTGGTTGCGTTGTGGGCTTCGGTTTCGTTTGGCACGAAATTGTTTTTGTATTTTTTCTTTTCTGTTTTTTTGGTGTTTTTGCTTTTCTGATTTTTATGGTGTTTCTTACTCTTTTTTTTTTGACAATGGAGGAGGTTATATTTATCGATGCAACCCATCAACATTGGCACCATTCCCGTTCTTGACTGCTTCGCCCGGGACTCTTTTGTGCGGCCTCCGTCCCGCACACGCCACTATTGTGGGTCGCGCCAGGAATCACTGCCGAATTGGCCGGGACTGTGTTGGGTCCGCCGCGACGCCGAACTGTTGTCGCCACAGTCCGACTTCGTCGAGGGTGGTGTTGCTGCCGCACACGATGAGCACGGTCGACTTGCCGGCGAAGAGGTCGGGGTTCTTGAGCACGGCGGCCACCACGCACGCCGCGGCGGGCTCGATCAGCAGCTTCTCGCGGTCGAGGAAGGCCACGAGGGCCTCGACCGCGTCCTTGTCCGACACCCGCAGCGCGCGCTCCACGTTTCGGCTGAGGATCTGGTATACCTCGGGCGTGCTCGACTTGGCGCCCAGCGTCTTAGCGATGCTGGTGATGGTCGGGAGGGTCACCAGCTGGCCCGCCTCGCTCGATTGGTAGAACCAGTCCGCGCCTTCGGTCTCCACGGCGTAGAACCTGGTACCACCACGCAACACACGTTAGCGACCGTGTTGCGCGATTCGGCGATGATGATGTGATGATAATGGTGGTAGATGATGAAGGTGGTGACATTATACTTGGTTTGGGTGTCGCCTTTGACTCGGTAGCAGGACACGATGCCGGACATCAGGCCTCCGCCGCCAACCGATGCGACAACGTTATCAACGTTCAACTGCTCCAGGAGTTCCATGGCAATCGTGCCCTGGCCCAGAATGACCTACAAAAGCAGCACACACAACTGTAAGCTAAGGCGCCTCGGGACGTTGCTGTCGAAGACACACGACGGCGTACGTCGGTTTCGGCGAACGGATGGATGTAGAGCGCATCCTTGGCCTCGCTGGCCATGCGGACCGCCTCCGCGTTGGCGCTGTCCCACACATCGCCGATCAGCTTCACCTCTGCGCCGTAGCTTGCAATGACCCTACACTCCTCGTCCACACCACGCACCACCGCACACGACGACGCACACACGTTGTGATTCACCGTCGATTCAAGCAGAGAAGTAGCCGTAGAAGAACAAAGAGAGTGCGCACGCACTTGCACCGGTGGTGTGGAGTGTTGGTGGGCAGGACGATGGTGCAGGGGACGCCGAGTCGCTGGGCGGCGATGGCCACGCCGAGACCGTGGTTGCCGCCGCTGGCGGTGTAGACCCGCGTAGGCAGTCGGCCGTGGTGCCGGTCGCGGTGGRCCAGAAGCGCGTGGGTGGCACCGCGCAGCTTGAAGCTGCCACCCTCGTGCAGACACTCGAGCTTGAGCCACACCGACCCGCCCACGGCCTGCGACAACCACCGGCTGTATTTGATCGGCGCCGGCCCCACCAACATGTGGGCTGGCCCACCAGCATCTTCTTGCTGGAAGCTTCCTGCATCGAGCGGTTGTTCATCGCTCGCCAGGGGGGCTGCAGGAGATGGTTCATCATCCTGGCAAGTAGCGGAAGAAGAAGTCGAAGATTGAGGAGAATCGGTCACGGGGACCGATTCGCCGTTGAGGCGGCGACGTGCGGCTTTGAATCCGGACCAGCTCAAGCCCAGGGGCAACTCGGCAGCCTCGGCCAAGGCCGCGCCGCTCAAGGACGCGGTCCTCATCTCCCCCGAGGGCAAAAAATAAAATGAAAAGTTGTTGTTTCGAAGATATTAAAAAGTTTTACTGGGTGGGTCAAACACTGAAAAGGCCAAACAGAAGCAAAGATAAGCAAGAGCCATCATGCGTCGCACGGGTTTGATTCGATCTTCTGTCTCGAGGGCTGTTTCCTGCCAAGCTGGTGCTTCTTACTTGCTCTCTTACGAGACGTTAGTGGGGAAGTCAATCAATCTCTCAAGTCAATCTGTTCTCTCGGAATGATTTGCAATGCAGGAGCACGCACTGCTGCCACCGCACTGCGAACGCACTCTGCCCCGCTGGCCTCCACCAACGTACCTTCCACTTTCATTAATAGAAATAGAAATAATAAACAATCAAAAATTGAAGGTCAACCCTTCTTTCTCTCCAGTCTTCGCGTGGGTGTCGTAGAGCGCTCGGCACGGCTGCTCGGTCTGGCGGGCAGAGGACCGGGTCGTCCTCCTCGCTCCTGGTCGGTGCCGCGGCGGCCGTGGGCGTCGCCCTCGGCGCCATCCTCTACTGTACGCTCTCCCTTGGCCTTCATTTGCCGTGCACGCGTGCGTTGGCGTTCAACTGATCTCGTGACTGCTGGCAGATGACGAAGAGAACCAGGTCGTCTACGCCGTGCAGAAGGACGGCACGGTGAAGCGTTACTTCCTGGGCGTCGACGGCGGCGGCAGCAAGACCAAAGTAAGTCTCGAGCTGGGCGTAGTGAGTGAGTGAGTGATGTGTCGTGTGCGGTAGTGTGCAATGGCGCGTGTCGTGTGTGCGGTGGTGCGCGTGTGCGATTCCTCGCGCATTGAGAGTTCTGTTCTTGTGTACTTGTACTCGCCCAGGTCTCGTGCATCGACGAGGAGAAGAAGGTGCTGGGCGAGGGCACCTCGGGCTGCACCAACTTCAACAGCGTGGGCCGGGAGAAGGCCAGCCAGCACTTGCGCGAGGCCATCCT
>CACVKS010000652.1:0-14949 GCA_902749335.1 Acanthamoeba triangularis
GAGGTGGCCAGGTCCGGAGATAGTAGCGACGCCACTGTCGGTCGACGAGGTTGCCGGACGAGGCGGACAACAGGTGGTGCCACCTGCGACACACCAGGTGGGCGGCGACCAGGTCGGGCGCGTCCACCCAACCCAGCACCGCCACCACCATCTCTCCCGGCAGTTCCATCACCCGGCCTCGTGGCGTTGCGCAGTATTTCAGTTCAAGTGAAATAGTTTCCCGCTACTCTTTCCCGCTTCGCTTCATGTGGTTGCTGACGTCACTCAAGAGGTGGCTATGTGCGGTGGAGAACACAGAAGAGGAGTGATTGTGGAGTTATGGAGCCGTCGAAGAAACGAATGTACATCGCCGAGCGCACGGCTGGTGAGTCTCGCTCTAGACCAGGTCAGGCCCAACAACCGATCTGGTTCCTGTGTCGTGTCGTGTCGTGTCGTGTCGTGTCGTGTCGTGTCGTGTCGTGTCGTGTCGTGTCGTGCTGGTGAGACACACACAGGAACAACGTGAAAGAACATCATCATTATATGGCGAGGGAGGTGGTTACCAAGGGACCGGTGGCCCAACTGGGTGGCAAGGTTGCTTTGCTCCATGCTGCTGAGGTTGGACCCGGCTCCCGTCTCTACGCTTTGGTCGTCGATCTCGTCGAGCTCCGTCGCAGTGTCCGTGTCGGTGGGCATGTCCAGCGTGCCGTACTCGCTCGACATGCAATCGTCATCCGCTGCACGCGCGCGTGTGTGGTTGTTGCGGGAGATGCAGTGAGCACGACACACGCACGCACCGCACACGCACGCACCGCCGCACGAGTACACGGGAGAGAGAGAGAGAGAATTCGGGCGTACGGATGGGGATGTTGAGTTTCTTGAAGTAGTTTTCGGCCTTGGAGAGGGCTTTTCGGCGCTTCATCTCGTGGCGGTGGTCCTTGGTGAGGTAGGTGCGGATGATCGTCGAATGGAAGCACACGTTCTTGTGCAGAATGAAGCGCTTGGCCTCCCTGCCCGGACACACGCGACACACGCGACACACAAGACACAGCAGAAGGGGAACTATATCAGACAACACGCTCGCCCATTGAACTGGGTCGGGGGCCAAAGAACCGGAGAGGCTCGGTGATGCTCCACTCGGTCTGTTTGGCCAGGAGCCCCTGCACGACGCCGATCTTCAACCCGCGGGCTATCCGCCGGGCAAAGTCGCGGGTGGCTCGGTCCTGCGAGTCGTACCTGCATCGCACACACGACACACGACACACGCGACGCGACACACGACACACACGACACACGACACACGACACACGACGACACACGACACACGACGACACACGACGACACACGACGACACACGACACACGACGACACACGACACACGACGTGGAGGACAGGTGAGGGGCAGAAGGCGGAGAAGGGCCTCTCTCCAACCAAGGAAGCCGTCGTACATTTCCAGCAAGTCAATGGCGAGGGTGGCGAAGTCGGTCTCGAGTTCGGCGAGCACGTTCTGCTTTTCGTTAGCCGCCACGGAGGCAAAGTGCGGATTCGTTCCTGTACGCGCGCCCATTGCTTAGTGAGCGACACAGCAGTGCCCAGAGGTGGTGTGTGTGTGAGTGCGTGGTGTGGCTGGACCTGTGGACACGACGCCCAGGATGCCCGACACAAAGGCACAGAGCGCTGACAAGCCCGCGGGCAGCAGCACCACTGAGTCTGTGGTCACGGCGCGGCGATTAGAGCAGAGCAAAGAAAGAGAGAAAGAACGAAAGAGAGAAAAAGAAAGAGAGAGAAATAACGAAGCATTCGGCTGGCCACAAACGAAAGAGTGGAGGAGGGAGTACCGGAGTTGAGGCTTTGGATGAAGGCGAGGGCCGAGAACATGGAGCACAGGCCCAGGAGGGGCACGAACACCATGGCCAGGTTCAAGCAGAGCATGGTCCACCAATCGGCCTTGGAGCTGATCTCGAACACGTCTGTGCGTGTCGCACACAGCAGCAGCAGTCAGCCAGTCAGTGCGATGACCGGTACCGGTTAGTGCGTCGTGTGGTGTGCGTGCGATGGCCGTAACGGCACGCACCTTGCTGTGAGCGCGTGTAGGGCAGCTTGCCGCAGTCCAGGGCGTTGATGGTGGTGAGGTAGATCAAGCGGATGACCCCATTCCTCGCCTCTGCGGGTCCAGGCGTGTTAGGACACGACACTCGGACACTCGGACACTCGACACGGGGAGGCGGAAGGTACCAGGCATGTACTGCATCTCAGCAAAGCCCTGTCGGTCGTTATCGATGATGAAGCGCTTGGCGGCGGTCTTGTTGCCCTTCTTCTCGTTCGTACTCTCCTCGTAGTCGAGGTAGTCCACGCCGCCCCGCAGTCGCCTCTTGCGATTACGGTGCCGGGGCCAGCCGCAGGGCCAGTAGCAGGGCGGGATGCACAGGATGAGCACCTTGAAGTAGGAGAGGATGGGGAACGAACGGAAGAGACTCGATCGCACGCGACGTGTCTTGGAGATTCGTGGCGATGGCATAGCCTGATCAACCCATTTGGGCTTGCCTTTTGTTTTCTTGAGCCAGGGATAGGGATTCGATGGATCCGCGCCACGTTGTTCTAATTGCTCTCGGTGAGGTGGAATCGAATCAGGAGTCTCTTGGCGGGCTGATGGTGGAGATGGTGCACCATCTCTCTTCTTCATTTTTCCCAATTCGATATCCATGCTCCCCGAATCCCCACTTCCTCGCCCTCTCATCGAGATCACCTCCTCGCGGTAGAAGCAGCCTGCGGGTTGCGGGCAAAGATAAAAATAATGTTTTTCTTTTTCTTTTTCTTTCTCTGGCGAGTGGTCAGTACTTGTGGCCCAGGTAGTGGTTGTACAGGAGCTTGGCCTGGAGAGCGAGAGAGCCCTGCGGCGTCGGACGGAGCGCTGCGTGCAGGCGCGAGGTGGGTGAGTCACACAGGGCGTAGTGGCTACGATCATCAACCCATAATAGCGCGATCACCAACAGCGTTGAGGGTAGTACCAGGATCAAAGACGTTGAACTTGGCCTTCTCCAGCTTGTTGAGGTAGTCTTCGGCAATGAACGAGGAATACAGAGCCGAGTACGCCTCCTGAAGAAGGTGCAGTTGCAGTTGCAGTTGCAGTTGCAGTTGCAGTTGCAGTTGCAGTTGCAGTTGCAATTGACGTTAGCGTCGCAGTTGCTACCTCACCTGGCATTCTTTGGAGACTGGAGACGAACCTTGGGCACGGTCGACTTCAGCTCTCGTGCATGCTTGAGGTGGGCGTGCGCGGCTGATGCAACCTGTTAACAGGTTCGGTGCGGTTGTGGTGGTTATGGTGAGGAACCGCCGCACCAAGTCACTTACGCTCAGCTGATGATGGGGGTGGTAGGTAGTGTGATTACCTCATAAACAACGTCGGGCAGATTTTGAGCGTGCTCGAGGTTGCCCTGGTAGAGTGCCTCTTCCGATACGCCATGCTGCACAAAGCCGTACATGCAACGCGCAAGACAGAACACACACGGGGCACGGAAATGAAGTAATGAATCAAACCCAGCGTCTGATGCAGCACTGCCAGGCAGGTTGGTGTACCTTGGCGAGCAAGTCCATGGGCAGATAGGTCTGTCGCTGCTGTAGGTGGTACGGCGTACCGCGCAGCAAGAAGGAGATGCCGACGGCCTTGCCTGGACGGACCCAAGCCCACAGAAGCGTAAGCACACGGAATCCATCGGTGCAGGCGCGGGCGCAATCGGGCTATACCGATATGGGAGGCGGCGTGGTCGGCGTCCATATTGCGAATGCGCAGGGATTCCAGGGTGAGATAGAGCAGGGACGAAGCGGTGTCTTCGGTGAAGTTCTCCAGCGCAGCTAGCGTAGGCATGGGCCGCCCCTCAATATCTTCCGCCTGGCCAGCAGCACAAGGCGAATGAGTGAGTTGCACCAGGCGCGGACACGCCACACCTTGACATGGCATGGCATTGCATTTGCGCTACTCCTTACCCGCTTGTTCAGGACGCGAGTGAACCAGGTGCGCGTCCACTTGTAGCGCGGCACCATGGCAGCAATCTGGATCGCAACTGGGTGTTCAGGCGGATTACCCTGTGATTGCGGCGGCAGCATCAACGTAAGTCAGGTGAACTCAGGTGTGAAGGCGCGAGAGCACTGTAATACGGCACCTTAAACGATTTGTCCACCAGGTCCCGCCAGAACTGAATCCTCATCAGTCCAAGTGGCGCCTGCAGTGTGAGCGTAAGTGCCTTGCCTGTGTGCGTGCGCGCGTGCGCGCGCGGTGTGTAACAGAGCTATGCAAGTAGCGTGACGCTTGCCTGCTTTGCGATGTCCTTGATAATTGCCGTCTCGATGTTGAATGCTCTGTCGATGCGAGAAAGGTGCGTCAGCATGAGAAAGGAATGGGCGGGAGGCGGAGCGGTGAGCGCGTACCGCAGGACGCAGTAGGGGGCACGCGCTTCCTTGGGCAAGTACATGCCGCATAGGTAGTGCTCATAGTCCAGCTTCCTGTTACGACATTGACAGAGGTGGTGAGGAAAAGCGACCTTCTCAATAGAGCGTATATAATGTACTTGGTCTGGGTGATGCAGTAGTCAAGCGAGCTGATGCCACCCTGCTTGGCTGGTGCCGGTCCCTGCCGCTCGAGTTGGCCCGCGGTGGCTGCAGTGTCTGCGCTGCCGCCGCCCTCGAACGTCGAAGGAGCAGGTTGGGGCGGCGTGAAAGAAAAGGGCTTCTCGACTCTCACTGGAGGCGCCTTTGTCGTGGCATCGTCGTCGTGAGGCGTGAAGGTCCAAGGGATGGCGCCCGAAGTTGTAGGCTTGTGTTCGCACTTACCTCCGTGTAGCGTTGCAGATGTTGAGTGCAACTTCCGCTTTCGATGCGGGAGCAAGTGTTGATCGACGGAGGAGAACAGCGGCACCGTTGTTGCAGGTATAATGCGAGCGCGCTGGATGGACAGATGCACGGCCTTCATCTTTGAACTCGGCAGATTTGTAGAAGCAAAAAGAAGATAAAAGAAAAGGAAAGGAAATGCTTGTATAATTCCCGAAATGGAAAGCGAACTGGCCACAGAGAACAACCCGAGGGACCCGCTGTTCTCATCCAAGAACCCTCTCGCTCTGCACGCATCTCGAGACCTCTACGTTTGGACGTAGATCCCTTACATATAAATTCAAAGAGAAGGTACGATCTACAGGCTCTATGAGGGAATCTTTTCAAGATGTTTCTTTACTGGAAATGGAGGGATCTATTGAATGGAAGAGATCGAGAGGGCTAACGAAGAAAAGGCGCAGTTAATGGAGGGACCTACAGAGATTGTGGAAGGTGGGGAGCAGTTCGTGGAGGATGCAGATTCGATTGATTACACCATGGAGGCGCTTACCTCGAGTGGCTACTCCAAAAAGACGGTCGAGAAGGTACGTGCTCCGCCCTCCTTCTTCTTCGGCCCGCCACCTCAACTCGTCGTCGGTGTTGCGAGCGCAGGTGATCATGGCCAAGTTCACTATCGAACAGTTTTACACCAACTTCTTTCGTTCGCTCAAGGACCGCAACGACAGGTACGCAGCGCAGCTCTGCCCCCACCATTGCCACCCTTCCCCTCGCTCTGCAGGACCCAAAGGTTTACCTGCACGTCGTTCGATACACAGGCGCAAGGCACTCGATCAGGAGATGGTGCAGGCGGGCTTGCCCGACGCGGAGAAGGTGAAGAAGAGGCAAATGCTCGAGCGCGGCTTTATCAGGTACCCTTGCCCGGCCATCACCTTTCTGTTGGTACTTGGTTTCATCCTTCTTCTTCTTCTTTTTCTTCTTCTTCTTCTTTCCCTACCGCTCTCCAATAACCAGGACGCGCCGCCTTCGCCTCTCGCCGCAAGCGTTCCACACGGTGGCTGTCATCGGTCGTGGCGCCTTTGGGGAGGTACCTGCCAGATTCTACGCTGCTTTCTGCTTGATCCACTCGGATGCACCACCGGTGGGCACTGTCATCCTCACTGCGTTCGTTATGGCGTCGTAACAGGTTCGTTTGGTCAAGATGAAGGGCACAGACTACCTGTTCGCCATGAAGAAGCTCAAGAAATCAGAGATGATCGAGAAGGAGCAGGTTCAAATGCTTTCCCACCCTGCCTTCGAAGGCCTCTATCCGTTCGCAGCTGCCAGCGCTAACAGCTCTCGCCATCGCGATCTGGTTGTGTATTGGGCAGGTCAAGCATGTGCGCGCGGAACGAGACGCTCTCGTTGACATTCGCAACCCGTGGGTCGTTGCCCTGCACTATTCGTTCCAGGTACTGCCCACGCCTCATGCACAGGTACAGCTCGTGTTGGATTTTCATGACGCTGTGTCATTACCAGGACATGGACTATTTGTACTTGATCATGGAGTACGTCCCCGGCGGCGACATGATGACCATCCTCATGAAGTTTGACACCTTCACCGAGGAGCAGACCAAGTACGCCCGCCTTGCTCGCGCGAGGGTTGAATAGTCGTCTATCGATTTCAACCACGCCCTTTCCTTCTCTTCTCATGCAGGTTCTACATTGCCGAGACCGTGCTCGCCATTGAGTCGATCCACAAGATGGGGTACATTCACAGAGACATCAAGCCCGACAACCTCCTGCTGGACAGCAACGGCCATATCAAGCTGAGCGACTTTGGTCTCTGCACGGGTCTGCAGACCACGCGATTCAAGTCGCTCTACAACAGGTGCGGCGAAGCATATGCAACTCTCTCTCGATCCGCTACGCGGCCGTACAAGCGATCAGTGGTTTACTAATTTGTGATTACTCGTTGGCTGCAGGCTCATTGGTGAAACGACTGAACTCAAGAAGACCGACACTCTGCGCAAGTCGCGGAGGGAGAAGATGAACACGTGGAAAGAGAAGAGGCGAGGCGGATGCGTAAGCCTACCCTTTCCCTTTGCGTGGGCGTGGCTTGTGGATTGGGCTGACTCCCCTCCTCTCCAATGGCCATCTAGATCTCTTCGATGGTGGGTACGCCAGATTATATCGCGCCCGAAGTGTTCCTTCAGAGCTATGGCCAGGAGTGCGACTGGTGGTCCGTGGGCGTCATCATGTTCGAGATGCTCTGCGGCTACCCGCCCTTCTGTTCGGACACTCCGTCGGACACCTATCGTAAGATCATGAACTGGGAGGATACCCTCCAGTTCCCCGAGGAGGTCGATCTCAGCGACGAAGCTCAGGACCTCATCATCAAGTACGACGCTCACAGCTGCATTGCAGCATTGATGACGTAGACTGACTCTCGATGTTTTTCCCTACAATGTTGCAGCCTCTGCTGCGAACAGTCCAAACGTCTGAAGGTGGAGCAGATCAAGCAGCATCCGTTCTTTGATGGCGTGGATTGGGACGCGCTGAGAAGCCTTCACGCGGCCCCATTCGTTCCCAAGGTACATCCACAATTCATCGTTGTTGCGTTGACCCCTGCTCACAACCGCTTCCACATTCCTTTTGCAGATCGACCACCCCGAGGACGTGTCCAACTTCGATAAGTTCGACGAACTTCAGGAGGAGGACAGCAAGGTACGACCCTAGAGTTGCGGTGTGAACGTTCCCCCAGCACCTCGCACTAACCCGTGCGCAACAACAGGGGCGTTCGTTTACGAACAAGGTATATTCGCACAAGGACCTGTTCTGGTACGGTTGGACCTACAAGAACGAGGACGCCATGCACATGTTCGACGGCAAGAACGGAAGAAAGTGAAGTGTGGACCCCACCAAGGCGAGGAGAGGTGATTGCGGGTGACGATGGTCATGAGCAGAAGCGATGCTGGATCGAAGGCAGTCGTCAACAACAAGGCCGAAGCAAAGCGAGCATACACACGTGTAAGGTACAATGGGGAAGGCGAGGCACGTAAAGAAAGAAACACTCTCGAGAAGAAGAACGCTAAGCCGACGTGATGGTGTGAAGAAAGAGGAAAAGCTGCAGCGCACAAGAAAGGTAAATACAACACGCACACAGTTCAACGCGCGGCGCTTACTTGTTTAGGGTCGCTCTATCCATTTTCGAGCTTTCATCGAGTAACGGGCGTGCTCGACACACATGTGTGGTACGTTGTTCCCTCAAACTCACACTACATCTGCCGCTGCGTGCTGCCAACTGACGCCAGAGAAGTCTCATATCAGAGAGAAGGGTGAGAGGGAGTAGATGGAGGGGGAGGAAGTGGAGGCGGTGGTCGACGCCGTCGATAGTGTAGCTGAACAGCAACAGGGGGGTGGAGGCCAGCCTCATCCTCTCGAGGTACAACAACCGGAAGCCTTGGAAGTTGGAGAGAACGAACGAGCGGCCGATGCGGCGAAGGCGGAGGGAAACGACCATCAACAGCAGCTCCAGCACCAGCACGAGGACATCGAATCACATCACGAAGAGGAGGAGGAGGAAGTGATTACTCGAGCGGACGACGCAGCGAAGGCGGAGGACGACCACCTTCATCAGCAACCTGGGGAGATCGACGACCACCACGAAGAGGAACGACGAGAAGAAAAAGTGGAAGAGGAGACGAACGTTGAGAGGCAGCAAGAGGAGGGTGTAGATATAGTGTCTATTGAGGAGGAGCGAACGAGAGGCGAAGGCGCAGGCGCAGGGGAAGGCGGAGACGAAGGCGGAGGCGGAGGCGGAGGCGAAGGCGCAGACGCAGGCGAAGGCGCAGACGCAGGCGCAGGTGCAGGCGAAGGCGAAGGCGAAGGCGAAGGCGAAGGCGAAGGCGAAGGCGAAGGCGAAGGCGAAGGCGAAGGCGAAGGCGCAGGCGCAGGCGAAGGCGAAGGCGAAGGCGAAGGCGAAGGCGCAGGCGCAGGCGCAGGCGCAGGCGCAGGCGAAGGCGCAGGCGCAGGCGCAGGCGCAGGCGAAGCAGCCGAGGATCGCACGAGTGTACAAAAACAAGAAGTCGAAGGCGAAGAAGAGGAGAACGAGAAAGGGGACAATGTAGAGATAGAGCGAGCTGAAGAGCAAGAGGGGGCAATAACGGACGCAAGAGGCGACGTCGAGGTCGAGTACCAGGAGCGAATGCAAGAAGAAGAAGAAGCGTCAGCGGAAGAAGTCAACCCTTCAGCAGAGCCGCAGCAGGAGAGCAAGCGTTGCGAGGAAGAGCCCGAGGAATATGTGACAACGGAAGAGCGAAGGAGGAGCGAAGACGAAGGCGAAAAAGAAGGAGAGGAAGAGGCGGAGAGGAAGAGGATTGAAGAAGAAGAGAAAGAACGCAGGAGGCAGGAAGAGAAGGAGGAAGAGGAGAGGCAACGGAGGGAAGCGGCTGCTGCGCTTATAGAGCGTGTGTGGCGGGGGKGGCGTGTGCGGCGAATGCACGCCAAGCGGCGAGCAGCAGCAGTGCGAATTCAAGCCCGGTGGCGCGGCCGCCTTGCCCGCAAAGCCTTCAAGGTTCGTTTGTTCTTCTTCTCCCAGGCTGGGATCAGCCAGCGAGAGAGAGAGCTCCCTTATGAACCATTCCTCCCACTCTGCAGCCGCTGTGGAACAGTCGTCACCTGGCCAAGATGAAGCCCGTCGAGTCGGCACCTCTTTCGCACGTACGGCCTTCTGCATCAACTCTTATGATGTGCTCTTGAAGGCTGTAAGCTAAACTCTGCCTGGCTCGACCCGAGCGCAGTTGCAACTGAGCAAGCCGGCGTCCAATTCGCCGAGCATCCGTCGGCGAGCGCCCTCGCGAGGCCATCACAAGAAGACGCCGTCGATCACCATGAAGGACGCCAGCATAATCTCTGCCCGGCCCGCCGAAGATTCACCTGCACCAGCGCCCGAGACGTTGGTAGCCCTCGTGGTCTCCACCCCACCACCTCCAGTCGCACTCGCCAACGCCACCCCTCTGGAGCCGGAGCAGAAGAACAGCGAGCCGAGCGCCCAGGACYCGAAACGCATTCGGCTCGTACCGATCGGGGCTCCTGGCTTTGCCTTTGACCCGACCCAGTATGCCTCCCACTGGACATGTCTGCGCTGACGTTCATTGTTGTGCTGACGTGGCGCGTGCCGTGTGAAGGGTGACACTGCGCAAGACACCGCAACCAGCCGCGGCGATAGCGGCGGCTGCGGGAAACCATGGTGGTGCGGAGCCGCCGGTACCCGTAGTGCCGAGGGCCAGGGCCCCAGGTGCGGTGGCGATGGAGAAGCTGCGAGAGTCGCTGAAGAAGCCGATGGGCCAGGCCGAGCCCGTGCAGACGGGCATGGTATCCGAAGAGGACGCGCCAGTGCTCAGGGTAGTCCGCCGGCACAGTGCGCAGGATATGAAGACCCTGCTCGTGCCCAAGCAGGACACCGGCACCGTCCTGCGCCGTAAGCCGAGTCGCGAGGCGCCGGACGACCTGAGCCGCTCCACCTCCTCCATCACCGCCTTCAGGTACAACATTGCCCCCGGCCTGCTGCGATATTTCTATATATGCCCACATTGATAGACATGCGTGTGCGGTATCGTAGTTTTGCGCTGCCGTCGACGGAGGCTCGCGTGGCGGCAATGCACCGATCGCTTGGGGGCGCACCTCCGATGCCGGTCGTGAAGACGGTGAGCAACGACCTGTTCAGCTCCGCCAACCTGCCTAAGAAGGTCTCCTTCTCCAAGAAGCTGCCTAGCGCCGCCAAGGCGGAAAGCCCGCCAGCCGAGCCCAGGAGGCCGCACTCGGCGCGTCAGCCAATAACCAGGGAACCGGCCTTCATCTCCAAGCCACGGTCCGCGCTCCCGCCAGGCGCAGTCATGGCTCAGGTGCCGACCGGCCAACCCACCCTGCAGGTACACTTCCTCGAGAAGAGATAAAGCCCGCGGCCAACAGGCTAACCACACGCACCACTGCAGGTCTACCCGGCAGAAAACAGATTGCAGGTCGAGGGAGAACGATCGCAGGACGATGTCACGGGGCCGACGGAGCATTTCGACTCGCCTCTGCCCTCGTTGGAGTCCTCTCCGTCGGGCTCGCCCATAGCCAGCGCCATAGCCACCGAGGGCTCGCCAGCCTCTCGGCCGCGCGTGTCCTCCCGAGCGCGCCAACCGCCAGGCACCCCCTTGCCTCCACGTCCGCTCGGCGCACCGCCTGCGGCGCCGCCGCAGCGGACAGCAGGCGGTGATGCCAGCGGCGAGCCACCGGTGAGCAGCTTCACGCCGGCACAACCGCGGACCAAGTCGGGCTCGTTCATTCCGCTGCTGGGTCGGCGAGGCCCTCTCGCGGGCAGCACAAGTGCCCTGGCTGCCTCTGCTTCTGCCCAGCAACAAGGTACGGCGTATGCCCCCCCCCCACCGTGCAGGGCAGGGCTGACGCGCCGTTTGTTGGGCAACAGATTGGCAACAGCGCAGGAAATCAGCATCAGAGCTGCTTGTGGTCTTCTTCAAGAAGCGGAAGACGAAGGAGGAGCTCATCGCGAGAGGTGCGTACAGTATTGCACTGCAACGCATGGGCTCACGTTGCTCACCGTGAATGTCGCTGTCTTGTCTCGTGTGTGTCCCGCCCAGGCATCTTTGTGGAGGTCGATGGCGAACAAGGTACCGGCGATGCGCAGATGGGGCGTCATCAGGCACCACGCGAGTGCAACGTCTGCAAGGAGTCCGTGCGGGCATTGCTCTTCAAAAGCCAGGTGCGTACTACCCCACCTCCAAAATGGCCTTGTACCGGTCCACTGTGCGCTGACCTTTCTCGTCTCTTCACAATCATCATCATCACCACCAGCACAAGGCGTGCCCGCGGTGCAAGGCGCTGGTTTGTAAGAAGTGTGTGACCAAGCGCAAGTACGCGCTGGCGGGCTGCAAGGACAAGCGGGCCGTGTGTCTCCTCTGCCTTCCCGAGGTGGACAAGACCTTCGCGTGAAACATCAAACAAACAAACAACAACAAAGAAAATAGTGTAGTGTTTTGAGTTGGTGTCGTGGCCCTCGTAAGTTGTGGTGCATTACCCCAGAAAGCAGACGAAGATCGAGGTGTCGGCAAAAAGACCGGACCCAATGAGATGCGAGCGCAATAAAACAAAATGCTTCTTCGAATTGATTATACAAATAGCCCTGATTTTCGCTGCAGAGAGAGAATTTGGCGCACACAGAGGATTTGTACAAACAACACAAACAGATCTGTTTGTTTGCCCGGCCCCGGTACCTTCTACTTCTTGCCCTCACCACTACGACCCTTCCCCTCTTGCTTGGCGCCGGAGAGAGGGTTTCTTGTACATCGCCTCGTTCACAAGGTAGGCTAGCGGAAAGACGCAACACCCTGCATCTCACGATAATTTGGTGTACATTTACGCGTAGTAACGAGTAGAGGGCTTGATTACTGGCTGGCATTGCTGATTGTTGTACAGACAAACAGAAATGCAGCGACCATTCAGTGGACTCCTCTTCAGCTTCTCGGGGGTGAACGAGACCGAGCTGAAGAAGATTGTTCAAGCCAATGGTGGCGAGTCCAGCTCCATCGTTTCGCCCAAGGTGGGTGCACCACATACATTGAATCTTAATTTATCGCCACTACGCGTTCTTAATCAAATTTCGATTATCCCTCGTCCTTTCGATTTTGCACGTAGCGGCCGATTTTGTAGTTCAATTGCCGCAATGTGAGCCTCACGATCAACTATGTGTCCTATGTTTTGTGCTAGACCACGCACTTGGTGACGACGGCGCAGGAGGTGGAGAACAAGACGCAGAAGGTGATCAGTGCGCTGCGTAAGACCAACGTCTTCATCGTCAACGACAACTTCATCCACGATAGCGTCCAGCAGGGCCACAAGGCCGACGAGCGGCCGTACATTCTGGCCGAAAGTGACTCCTCGCGTACGCTACTCTAACAACCAGACGCCACGTCTTATAGGTCGATCGAAGCTTATCAATAACACCACCCTCACCTCTGCAATGCAGTGCGTCAGTCGAGCGGGGCTAGCGCCGCTCCTGCCCGGCCCAAGGGATGGTGGAAGGCCAAGTGTACGCCCAGTCTTGCACCCGTCGTAACAACACACGTCACTGAATAATCGCCTGACGTGGTCGTTGTTGTTGGGTTGCGGTGCACGGTGTAGTCGTCAAGGTCAAGGCTTGGACGCACGGAACGAAGGGCGAGCCCTACTATCCGGACGACTTTGAGATCACCCGGAGCGACATCCTCCAGTGGACCGACGTGATGTCGAATCACAACAAGTACTACTCGATCGAGCAGCACCTAGCCGAGGAGAAGTACGACTTTGCTTCATCTTCACACCTACCGTGGTAATCAAGGTCAAAGCAAGCTAACGTTGCTTACGCGACTATTCTTCTCTCTTCCTGTTCTGTTGTTGCAACCAGTGGCAAGAAGTACCACCGGCTGTTCACGCACTACGGCCGCACGGACGATCTGGAGAACGACCCCAACTCGGGCCGCAAGGAGACTCGCCACTACGCCAACCTCGAGCAGACCGAGGCCGGCTACGAGTCAATCATCGAGGAGAAGACCGGCAAGAAGGGCTACCGCAAGGTCGACATGGCCTCGGGCAACATCGGGTCCGACAAGGCCCGCGCCAGACACGCCGAACCCAGCCCTGCCGCCGCCGCAGCCGAAGAGGAGGAACAAGCTTCGTCGTCTTCGTCGTCGTCGGGCCTGTCGTCGTCTCTTCACCCGATGGTGCAGTCGCTCATCAACTACATCTACTCGGAGGCCACGAGCAGGCTGACAGCCACGGTGTCGGCCAAGATCACGTCGCGCGGTATCGAGACGCCGCTGGGCGTGCTGACGCTCGCGCAGGTGGAGAAGGGCGAGGCCATCCTCGACGAGCTGCAGACTCTGTACGAGACCAACAAGCTCGACCAGGCGTCGGCCGAGCGGCTCTCGAGCGACTTCTACACCGTGATCCCGCACCCGATCGGCCGCTCCAAGCTGGCCGTCATGGCCGCCGTTCTCAAGACGCCCGAGGCCTTCGACCAGAAGCGCGAACTGCTCCAGCTCATGAAGGACATGGTGCAAGTCAACTCTGCCGGCGGTGGCGTGCTGCACAGGTACTACCTACTAGCCCCACCCCCAGTTTCCTTCCTTTTTCCCTCTTCTACATCTTCTTCGTCGCTTTACTCCGAGATAGTCCGTTGATGATAAATCAATCCTATGCTAATCCTGAAGCACTATGTTGACAAACACTTTGCGTGTCTCTGAGGACTCTCTCTCTCTCTCTCTGCCGTCCCTCGTTAGAGCTCTGACCTTCTTGGCTCCCGGTTCTAACTCGCCCCATCTTTTTTGCGCGCAGTGCCGAGGTGGACAACAAGTACAAGGCCCTGCGGTGCCAGGTGTCCTACGTCGAGCCCGATGATGGCAACTTCCGAACGATCCGGGACCACGTGCTCGATAACCAGGTCAAGTCGCGCGAGATCGAAGTCCTCAACGTCTACGGCATCAAGCGCGAGGCCGAGACGTCGCGCTTCACCTCGCAGCTGCACAACCAGAAGCTGCTGTTCCACGGCAGCAAGATCTCCAACTGGGTGGGTCTTCTCTCGCGTGGCATGCTCATGCCCAAGTCCGTCACCGCCCTCGGCGGCAAGCGAACTGGTACGCCTCTTCACCCACTGCCCTCTCTTGGCCTCCCTCGCCTGTGTGGTCTGATCGCGCGCAATGTGTGTGGTGTGCGTTGCTGACCACCGCCACCACTTCCTTCCCCGGACCGTTATCTCTTTGCAGACTATGGTCTGCTGGGCGCTGGTCTGTACTTTGGTGGCGAGTCGTGCACGTCGGCCAAGTACACGTCGGCCGGTGCGCAGGGCACACGCTTCATGTTGTTGAACCGCGTCGCGCTCGGCAACATCCACGAAGTCTACGCCGTCACCCCTGGCCTCAGTACGCTACCCCCCCCCGGTGCCTCGCCATTACCTGTAAGAGGCCTAACGATTGGTTCTCAATGACTGATTTTCCACTCTCCTACCAGCCGAGGCGCCGGAGGGCTACAACTCGGTGCAGGGTGTGAGCTCGCGCCATGGCCAGCCGTCGGCCTTCACCGACGACGAATACGTGGTCTACAACATCGAGCAACAGCAGATGGAGTACC
>CACVKS010000653.1:0-14939 GCA_902749335.1 Acanthamoeba triangularis
TTCCCATATCAATCAACACCGCTGATCGCTTGACGTATGGCACAACTCTAGCTCGGGGTGGTGAAGCTGTTCCTGAGCGTGTTCGGCTTTGTGCCGGCCTGCATCGCCAACTGGTCCTCCGTGTTGATGGGCTGGAGGCGCTACACGCTGGTCGGCGACCGGTACACCACGATCGATTCTTTTGATGGCGGCACGGGCGCCTATCTATGCGTCACGGTGGGCAATTGCCTCACGTGCTGCATTGCTCTCGGCTCCGTCGCCTGGTGGCTCACCGACTGGATCCTCATTCTGAAAGGCACCGCCTCTCTCCCCCCAACCCCGTGAAGAGCTGTTGATCTGCATGTTCCTAACAGCAGTGAGCGCCCCGAAGCAGACATTCTGCACGATGCCGATGGACACGGCCTCTACGACAACATGTGAAGTTGACCATGGCAGCATTGATTATCTCCGAGTCACACACCATTTTTATTTGCCTGTACATAAACAACCTGTTTCGACAATCATAGTGGTCTCAACACAAAGTAGGTTGGCAACTCTAGCTGCTAGTCTTCCTCATCCGCTAATGGCCAACGTGATAGCAAACGTGGCTTCTGTAGATCACGTCGGAGCAGGTCGAGCGTATCGACCAACCTACAGGCCGTTTCGCACAATGACGGATCCTCCTGATGGTAGAGATAGACCATGAGTTTCTTCATCTTCGTGGGCTTGATCGGTTCATTGTTCTTGTTGGTGAGCCGGCCGTGTATGCAGTCGCTGTTTCGATAGTCTCGGATCAATCTCCTCAGCACGTTCTCATAGTCATCACAGTAATAGAGGTTCACGAAGTCTCTCCAGCGCTGTCGTTCGTAGTCGCTGGCCAGCTCCTCCTCCATGTCCTCGATCGCCAGGTACTCATCAGCCCACTGCAAGGTGCGTCTCTCGCGCACCGAGCGGCGGTGGAACACATACTCAACTGGTAGCACCCATCAGCAATCGATGACGGCAGGGGGCACACACATAGATGGAGGTGGTGGTGGGGGGGTAGTGTGCATGGTACCTGCGTAATTCATGTAGAACACACCCACCGCCCCACATACGAACTTTTTCCTGCTCCTTTTTAACCGCCTCAAGGACTCCTTGAGTTCTTCTACTCCCTGCCTTAGGTCTGCCAGTGCTAACCTCGGGTCATCCATCCTCTGGGCACTGCCACTTTGGGCCTGAACAACTTTTGTTGGTAAAACTTTGCAGCCACATAAGGATCTGCAACAAAAATGGGGGAACAAAGAGGGGGCGGGGTCATCAGTCATCAGGGTAGGCTTCGTGCATGCGCTGGAGGACGAGGTCGCGCACGTGGCGCATGTCCTCTTCCATGTTGGCCGGCGCGAAGCCGCTGGCCGTGTCATTGATCTCCAGAATGTAGTCCTTGCCATCCTTGCCGTGGATCGCATCCTGCACAACCATTCCGTGTGGGCGATCGTCCTACTAGCACCACGCACACAAGTGGGAGGACGTACGACGGTGAGGATGTCCATGCCGCCGAACAGCTTGCCGCACTCCTCGGCCCACTCCCGGAAGGTGTCGGTCACCTCGATCTCCTCGAGGACGCACGTGCCCACGTTGCCCTTCCAGTTGGAGTTCATGCGCTTGTAGGCTCGCAGGTGCGGGCCGACCTTCTGCACGCGGATATCGTACTCCCGGTCCTCGATGAGCTTCTCCAGCGTCACGTAGTCCTTGTGGAGCGCCACCACTCTAACAACCCGCACGCTTTCGTCGTCAGCCCGTGTGTGCGGTGTATGTGCCGTGTGTGCCGCGCTGTGTACCCCCGGAAGTCGCCAAAGTCGTCAGAGGTCTGGAAGCGCATCTTGCCATAGCCGGCCTCGGCCGACCCGATCTTGGCCACCAGGGGAAAATCGGGGGTAAAGCGCATCGCTGCACACACACAGAAACTGCAACGTCAGCAGCGCCACCGAACCGATGGCAATCAAACTGAGCAGCTGCCAACCAACCAACCAACCATCCAAAATAGCAACGGTAAAATACCTTTGGCGTGCGAGTAATAGCTCATGGGGATCAGGGGGAACTTGTCTTTGCCCTGCATCGAAGAAGGTGACCACGCAAGGCCGTTAAGGGGTGAGCTTGCACCAGGCCATGGCCCAGATACAACGGCGTGCGATGGTCGCGCACCAGCGTCTTCTGGACTCGTCGCAGCGCAGCGTAGACGGCCGGCCTCTCAAGTCCCTGATGGATACTGTCGATCGAGTTGACCGCGGGAACCCTGTCAACGCGAACAAAGAGGGGCGTGTGCGGGTTGAGTGGTCGTGTACGCGCGCATGTGTGTGGGAGGCGGGCATCGAGGCTGAGGCTACCCGGCAAAGAGGAGTCCGTAGAGGGCGTTGGTGTAGAGTTCGTCCTCGCACAACCCGCGCACGAGCTGCCTCACCAGCACGAAGTCTGCACCACCACCACCACCACCGCGAGAGTCAGTGTTTGCCCCCCAAGAGTCAAAGGCTTGCCCACAGGCCAACGCGTAACGTAAAACGAAGGTGAAGGCAAAGAGCGTAGAGGTTCGGTACCGGGCTGGCACACTTTGGTCTCCTGTCACGAGAAGAAAACAGGACAAACGGTGAGGCAAGGCGCAGTGGCCAGGAGCCGGGATGAAAGGGCCACTGACCTTCTTAGCGGAGAGGAAGTTGACGAGGGCCTGGCCGTTGCTCTCCGCCTGCACGATCATGTCCTTCCATTCGCACTGTTCCACCTTGAGCCCTATTTCAACCACAAATTCATTTAAAATCAATATCTCTGTTAATTGGAATTCGGAGAGATTAATGAATAAAATCGAACCTTGAATGGGACTGAAGAGGGGTGCCCAGTCACGGGATTCGGAATCGATGACGAGGAGGGTGCGCTGGGCCTTGGTCGAGTAGACCAGTGCGTCCTCGTTGCTGCCGACACTTTTCTTGTCCTTTCCCTTCTTGTCCTTGCCCTTCTCGCTCTTCTTCTTGTCGTCCTTGTCCTTCTTGTTCTTCTTCAGCCCCAGCATTGTCGCTTGTCGTGTCGTGCGTGTGCCGTGCGTTGGTGGTGTGTGTCGTGCTGCGCTTGGCGAGACCAATTATTTATGAGGAGGCTTCAGCGAACTGGAGGCAGCGTTGGGTCCAACAATGACCATCAGACGTGGAAGATGTCCTTCCGGATGTGCTTGAGGGAGGGCAGCGCCTCTCGGTACTTGCCCAAGAGGGACAGGTCCAGCTTGCCGTACACGATCTCCTCGCCATCGCCGCCCTCGGCCACGATCTGATTGATTGTACGTCGTGGCAGCGGTCAGGGAGGAGAGGAGGAAGAAGAAGACCAGGTGGAACGATGAACGGGAAGAGGGTGACGTACGTCGCCCCATGGGTCGAGGATCAGGGAGTGACCCCAGGACTTGAACTTGTTGGGCGCCTCCCCGACCTGGTTCGGGGCGAGCACGAAGCATTGGTTCTCGATCGCTCGCGCCTTGAGCAGGTGCAGCCAGTGCTTCTGTCCCGTGCCGTAGCTGTGTGCCCCCGGTACCGAGAGGGGTCAGCCACAACAACAACAAGAAGAAGAAGAAGAGAACCGAAGAGGAGGAAGAAGAGTGGGCTGGCGAGGGGATGGTGGGCGGGGAGGCAGAGAATGTCCATTCCCTGCTTGGCCAAGTGACGGAAGAGTTCGGGGAACCGAAGGTCGTAGCACACCGAGAGGCCCAGCTTGCCGAACGGCGAAGCGACCGTAGCGGTCTACCGTGTGTTGTCACAGGCCAAGGTACACACATGTCAGTAGTGAAGAGAGGAGTGCGCTTCTCATGGATGAGACGGACCTCTTTGCCCGACGAAATGAGAGCCGACTCCTGGAAATCGACGACGCCAGGCACACAGACGTCGAACAGGTGGATCTTACGATATCGCGCCGCCAGATCGCCTGATGAAGCACGAATGGCACACATCGAAGAGAGAGAGAGAGAGTAGGCATGTCGGTTCTTATGATTGCTTGTTTCGGGTGAATAGGAAGACGAGTGTTCTGGTATGTGTACCCGAATCAGAGAAGAGGACGGCGGTGTTGTAGAGCTTGCCTGGCTGGCCCTCCACGGGCTCGATCATGGAACCGCCCAGCAGCCACACGCCGAGTTCTTTGGCCAAGCCGGCCCAGCGGCGTGAGGTGGGACCGTCCGGTATGGACTCGGCGTACTGGGGCATCTGCTCTCGCGGCAGCATGGTCCTGGAATTATTGATTAATTAAATATTGTATTTTTAAATAATAAAATAAATAGACCTGAATAGATGTACCGGTAGAGCTCGGGGAGAAGGATGAACTGGGCGCCATTGCGGGCGGCCTCGCGCACAAAGCCCTCGGCCTTGGCCTGATTCTCATCGGGGTTGGCCGAGGCGCTGTGGAACTGAATCAATGCCACCTGTACCGCCTTCGCCGCTTCTGGATTCGTGGAGGCTGCCGACTGGCCGACGGCTGAGGCATGCAGCGTTCGAGCACAGGCCCCAGAAGAAGCGCCCAAGCGAACGGCAGCCGAAGTGCCCACCCGCACTGATCTCTGCATGTTTATAAAATAGATTTTATTTATTCATTTGCATTTCTTTTTTTTTGTTTGTGCTTTAGTTTTTTCCTTTAATAGAAAATCCAAAAGAAATGATTATTGCTACCGCCGCAGGAGATGAAGGTGATTGTGCACGTTCGGGAGAAGGTGGTGCAGGTGCAGTGCGGGCCAGGAACGCAACGACTAAAATGGCTGGGCCACGTTGGTACAAATGAATAGCTGCAAGAGATGCCGCACAATCGCGAAGCTGATTTCAGTTTTAATGCACAGGCATTGCTCGCTACGATAACAACAACGGCATGGAGCTTGGTAACGCCTTCATCCTTTTGGTTAATATATTGGTTTTTATTGATTTTATTGATTTTATTGATTTTATTATCGTTTACGGCTTTAGGTACGCCGAAGGCGATGAAGGCCGAAGACGGGTCGGTGTTGGACATGAACGGCATCGTTCGCGATGTGCTCAAGGATGACGCTCATGTGTGGGTCCTCATTCGAGGTCGGCTTTCTTCCCCCACACCTTTCCACTTTCCGGCTTGGGCTCACCCTCTTCTTCCATTGTCGTTATGTGGTACAGATGATGAAGTGCTGCCCGATATATGAAGTGCATGGCGCTTCTTCTTCTTCTGGTTCATCTGGCTATCAACTCTTGTTAGCCAGATGAACGATTCCACTGTACAGTGACACCTTCCTTCTCGCTCCTCCCTCTCTCTCTCTCTCTCTCTCTCGTCGCGGCTTCGTCCTCGATGTGTCGTGTGAATGAACCGGCGGCTTCGCTCTGTTACGGCGAAGATGTCGGGTTTTCTCCCTCCTCCTCTTCCTCTTCCTCTTCCTCCTCCTCGCAACGCTCGAGGGCATTCGCCCGTCTTAGGAGCTCTTCCTGCTCGTGCATCCTCCGCTGCTTCTCCTGCATCTTGCGCTCGACCAGCTCCTTCACGGCGCCGTACTTCACCGGTTTGGGCAGGTAGAGCGTGAAGCCCGAGCGCATGCACTCCTCCTCGTCCTCCTTGCTCGTGGCCGCCGTCATTGCCACAATATCGATCGGTGGCTCGTGCGTGCTCTTCTCGATCGTGCGCACGATGCGCGTCGCCTCCAATCCGCCCATCTGTGCACCAGAGACGAGGTCAGTCATTGCCGATTGAAGGAGGAGGAGGAGGTAAGGCACGCACCCTGGGCATGCTCAGGTCCATCAGCACGAGATCGTAGCGCGTCTTGCAGATCTGCTCTATGGCATCGATGCCATCGTTGGCCGTCTCGTAGGGCACCGACAAGCGCCGCAGCATGGCGCCCACAACCTGCATTTCGTTTCGCAGTCGTCAGCGTCCGCTTCTTCTCTTCTTACCGGTTACCAAGGCAGAGCTGCGAAGAGCGGGCGTACCTTCAGATTGACCTTGTTGTCGTCAACAACGAGCACGAGGAACGGGCAGCCTGAGGCCTGCCGGGCTTCGCCCTCGTCCTGCTGTTTTGGCTGGAGCCCTGTCCTGATCGCAAGCGGCGGAGTCGCACCCGACGGCCCCTCCCGTTCGCCGGTGACCGCCACGAGCACGTCGCGCAGAGTGCGCCTGGTGACTGGCCGCATAAGGTCCTCCGGGACCGCCTGAGTGGGTCCGTCCGTGACCGTCTCCTTGGCCTTGCTCGGCGGGGAGAGCGTAATCATCCGCTTGTAGGGCAGCTTGACCAGCTGAACCCGCGGAAGCAGCTGCGCATCGATGATCAACACCTCGCTTTCCGGACGGGGCTGCTGCTGGGCCACCGCACGACCCGGCGCACCCGCTCCAGTGCTGGCCGTCGTGTCCGCCAACCACCTTGCGAATTGCTCCGGGCAGGACGCATCTACGACCTCGGGAGAAACCCACAGGCTGTGCAGCTGGTGCGCCAGCCCGTGCAGCAGCGGTGGCTTGGCGACGATCAACACCGATTCCTCGTCCTGCGCGTGAAGTGCGCCGGTGAGTTAATCAATCAACGCCTTCTCAGAGATCGTTGGTGACTCACCAGATTGTAGTGATGCGGGGTGTGCTTGGTGCTGACGGGCATGGTGAGGTTGTGGATGAAGAATGTGGACCCGACGCCCTCGGCGCTGGTGCAGCTGGCCCGCCCTCCCATCGCATCTGCCAGCTGCTTCACGATCGCCAGCCCCAAGCCTGCTCTCGCACAAACAGCAATGTCAGCGAGAGTGGTCGCACGCACGTCGAGCTGCCCCTGCGTACCGATGCCGTCGCTCTTGCCGCGGGACTCGACCTGGCCAAAGGGGGTGAAGAGCTTATTCATCTCCTTTTCGGGAATGCCCTTTCCGTGATCCTCGACCTCGACCGTCAGTGTGCCGACTTGCAGCCCGTCGCGACGCGACACTTCGTTCCACCTGGCCAACCCCGCCAAGCGGTTATCGTTCCTCCTGTTCCACAGTTGTTTGCTGGCCACGTGCACTCGGATCTCCACGGTGTTGACCCCGACGCCGCTGGGTCCGGGTCCTTTCCGCTGGCCGTCGTAGGACTTGATGGCATTGTCCACCAGGTGCTTGATCATTTGGCTCAGCCTGTGGGGATCGCCGATCAGCTTGCTTGCCGAGATGCCCTTCAGCTCGAGTCGGTACACAATGTCGACGCCTGCGTAACGCACCACGATCAGTCATTGAAGCCCGGCCTGCTGACACGGGCGCGGGTGTACCGTAGGAGACGGCCTGCTTGCGCAGAGCGTCGATGACGTCATCGAGCACGTCGTAGAGGTCGAAGTCGATGGTGTCCAGCTGGATGACGGAGCCCTCGAGCCGTGAGTATTCAAGGATGTTATCGATCATCGACAGGAGGCCCTTGGCCGAATTGAGCGCAGCGGTGATGTAGGTCCGCTGCATTGCGCTGAGCCCGGTGTCCTCAATAAGCAGCTCGTTGAAGCCGATCATGTGGTTGAGCGGTGTGCGGAGCTCGTGGCTCATGTGTGATAGGAAGGACCGGTGTCTATTGAGTGTTGTTCGTTTGGTTGAGTGAGTCGCTTGGGAAGGAGCCAGCTCGAGCAGAGAGGGTCGTACAGTTGCTTCACAGCCCCAGCCTCGGATTTGGCGGTGAGAAGGATACGGCCGGCCAGCTCGATCTCCCTGGTGGTGGCCAGAGCTTTGCAGAGTATTTCCTACGCGTGCACAGCAGAGATGAAGAGCTTCAGACCAACTGATCCACGTACATTCAATACCAGGCCCGCATGCACCACTTACCTCGGACCCGAGGCGCTTGACCTCATCCAATTGGTCGATCGAGTAGTAGTTGCTCCGCAGCAGGGCCATCGAGTAGGCCCCCTTCGCACCGAGGTCCAGCACGAAATAGAGCGTCGCTTCTGCACAACGATTCTGAGGTCTAATGTCCACGTTTGAGGCACTCCGCATCTAGGTACCTAGGTCTGGGGAAAGCAGCTGCAGGTTGGCGAGGACGTGGACACAGGGGAAGGCCGACCAAAGGACGATCGTGGAGAACCCGAGGACATGGTAGTAGCGCTTGTTCTCCCTCGATATCAACTTGCTCGAGCCTGGGTCGATCCACCCCAGGCGCATCAGTGCCATCATGTGTTCAGGGACAAGACGTTAAGACGAGCGTACCGGCAGCGAAGAGGCGGTACATGCCCCATACGGTCGGCAAGTACACAATGAAGCCTGCGCCGAGGAGGACCCAGCCCAGGGTGTGGCCGCACTTGGAAAAGAAGCCCAAGAGGAGGCCGCCGACGTCGCTGGCGATGACCGTGGGCAGGGACACCGTATCCGCCCGGGCCAGCTCACTTATCATGAAGATGAGGCTCGCGGTGGAGCACGCCCACATGAGCCAGCGGAGCGCGTAGAGCGGTCGCCCGTTCCCGTCGGCGAAGACCGGCATGTAGTCCCAGCATAGCGTGGTGTACGTGCTACCCGCGGACCGGAGTGAGAAGGGAGTGAGGTCACGAGGATTGAGGAAGAAATCTTGAGGGGTGACTGTACAAGGCAGCTTGGAGATTGATGCAGAAGATGACCCAGACGAGTTGCCGCTTGAGAGGATTCTCGGTGGAGATGATGACGCTTAAATCAACGAGGCAGATCATGGAGAAGCAGACGCTTGCGAGGAGGAACGCCAGCTCGGAGCCGGTGAAGACCCAGACGGTGCCGCCACCGTTCAGCAGGGAGGGCGTCGGGATGAAGGTACCCGGAGTCGCGTAGAGCAGCACGCAGCCCACCGCGAAGAGGGCCATGTTCGATGCGAGGTAGCGCAGGACTCGGCCCTGTGGGAGGTACTCCTCGTAGAGCCAGCGTGCCCAGAGCATTACCAATGCGAACGGGGTAACGTCTTCCTGGCGGCCTGCTGTGCCCTCCAGCGCGAGACGTTGGCGTATGAAGGTGCTGTACGCTACGTCGTCCATTTTATCCCGTAGCCCACCACGCTCAGCCATGGCGCGTGCGGCGCGTGAAGTGATATGACAAGGGCAGGAGGAGAAAGAACAGCGGCAACGACGCGACTGCTCCCCAGAACAACCAGGGATGTGAGGCCAACGCCCACCGCGCCTCCTTGTTGTTCCTTCTGCCCGCCAACGCTCCCGATAGGAAATTCGAGGTTGGCGGAGGATCAGGAAGTGTCCATTTTTCGCATTCCTATCGGAAACCGGTTCCGCACGGGCCGAACAGGCCTGCCCGGTTGGCAAGCCAAAGAAAAGCCACAAAGAGCAGGAGGATACCAAAGGACCGGAGCGGTCCGTAGTCACGCACTTCCCACTCCAGAAAAGTCAATCAGTCTCGTCAAGCTCGCTACTACGGAGAGTGTTGATTTTTGAAAAGATGTTGATAGAGAACAAAACGTGCATACGTGGGAGGGGTGGTGCGCTGGTCGTGCGGCCTGCACTCCCGCGCCCGTGATTGGCCCAGCTCACGACGTGAAGCCGATGCCGCCCTCGTCGTTGCGCACAATCGTCAGGAAGACATCCTCGAGGCTGGTCTGGCTGATGCCCCAGTCCGTGATACGTACGCTATGGGTTAAGGAATACGTACCCGGAAGAGGCGAGAAAGAGAAAGCACATATAAGGTGGAGGGAGAGGGAGAGTGGTTGGAAAAAGGATATCAGCTTCGTCCTTCTTCTCCTCCATGACCTCGAAGAGCTCGGAGATCACGAGGTTCGTGGACGGGATCTGGTAGGTAGCATTGCCAGCAAACCTGATGGTGCAAAATGGAGCACTTGCTTAGCCCACAAGCAGACGCGGTGCGTGTGTCGTGCGTGCGTACTTCTCGACTAGAGACGCGCTCGGGAGCAGTTCGCGCACAAAGGCGGTCACTTGGTTCTCGGCCTCCGGTGGGTAGTTCAAAGTCAGCGTGTAGCCCTGGCCAAACCTCGTCTTCAGATCTTGCTGCGGCCCCACGCAGCGCAAGCTACGTCGAAAAAAATTCGGCTGAGCTCAGCTCGGGTGTCGAATTCAACCATCGTAGCAAGAGGCGAGTACCATCCGTTGGACATGATACCAATCGTAGTGCAGAGCACGTCGGCTTCTTCCATGCTGTGCGTGGTCAGGATCATGCACCTGTCGGTCTTGACCTGCGCCAGGACGTCCCACAAGTGTCGCCTGCTCTCCGGGTCCAGACCACTGCGCGCACAAAAGGCAGGGGTGGTGGATGATGAGTACACGATCGCGTCCAAGCATTTAGCGCAGACCGTAGACGTACGTGGTGGGTTCGTCGAGGAAGACGATGCGCGGGTTGCCTACGAGGGACACGGCGACCGAGAGGCGGCGGCGCATGCCTCCCGAGAGGTCCTTGACCAAGCGCTTGGGGAAGTCCTGAAGGCCCACCTAGAGTTGCATCCGCCGAAAAGCACGACACGCATGAGTCGATTCTTCAATTCTATGAGCCGGCTAGCAGATTAGATTAGATTGGCTTGGCTTGGATTGGTGCGTGATGGCGGGGCTGTGTTTGACGCGTCCGCACCATATTGAGCGATTGCATGATGTGCTCGCTTTCATCCTTGCCAGCGACTCCCTTGAGACGGGCGTAGAAGAGGAGCGTCTCCTCGCAGGTGAGATCCAGCCACAGGGTGTCGAACTGCGGGCAGACGCCCATCACTCGGTGGACCTTGTCGATGTCCGTCCTGCACTCGCCGCAGACGTGAGAATAAGAATGGAATAATGATAATTATCAACGATAACGCGGTAGTACCTGATGTCGAAGCCGCCAATGTGAGCGGTTCCAGAAGAAGGAGGGAACAGGCCCGTGAGGATGCTCAGCGTTGTCGTCTTGCCTGCGATACGGGACACACACATGACATTAGCGGTCAAGTATGGGCGGGCGGGGCAGGGACGCGGGGCGACAAACCAGCTCCGTTGGGTCCGAGCAGGCCGAAGCATTCGCCCTTTTGCATGGAGAGCGTCAGGTTCTGCACCGCCACCTTCTTGCTCTTCCTGTAGTCACACGAAGCTAAGTCTACAGCAACCCACCAACGTCGCGTGTCCGTGCCACGATGAAGTGAGGTACCCGAAGCGAGCGCCGTATTCCTTGCGCAGATCGCGAATGATGACAGGACAGTCGGCATCGATCTGTGCGTCGTAGACCTTCTGTCTCTCGCGCGCCACGTCGTCCGGCTCCTCCAGCTGGAGCAAGGGAAAGAGGGTAAAGTGCCCGAGTCAGGCCCCTTAATCACAAAATAGCTCGGATTCCTCAACAACAACAAAAATGTGGTGGGGCCGTACGGCTTCGACAACCTGCGTGACGCTCCTCTTGGGCTCCAACAGGGCCAGGTTCTCTTCGTCAGCTTGAACGCTTCTGGCCCGCCTCGAGTGAGTGTGAGACCCTATCGGGTGGCGGCAAAATGCTTGTATTCGATAATAATACAATGAAGCGGGGAAGAGTAATATACCTGCCCATGGCAGAAGAACCTGTCGAGCGCCTGAAGAGCTTGATGATGGGGGTCAGGAAGAACCACGGCTTCTTCGACACTCCGAACTGCTTGGGCAGCACGGCATCCAGGTAGCTGCGTACAGAGTAAACCAACACAATTGGTATAAAAGAATAAATAATAACAAGAATCCATTGTGTCGGCCGCCAGGTGCGGTGGGGAGGTATGTGGGGTAACATCGACGTACAATGCCAGGAGGTAGAAGAAGATGGAGGTGAAGATGAGGAACAGGAAGATGTGGACGATCTCGTTGCTGAAGTCGTAATCCGAAGTCTCGGGACACTCGCCCCGACCGCACTGGGCGCCCAGGACATAGATGGCCCGGAAGAACGCGAAGGGCGGCCACAGATTCCAGAAGAACGGCGCATTGTCGTCCTTGAACACTGTGTGTCACATATGTCGTGTGTGTCGCGCGTGTCGTGTGTTGCGTGTGCCCAGGACAATGTCAACCGAGCGGTAGCCGATCGGTACAAGAGAAGGGGGAGCGTACCAGTGGCATTGATCACGAACGAGAGAATGGCTTGGATGATGACGAGGAAGTAACAGAAGACTGTTCACATGTAACACATGAAAGCGGCCGTTAAAGACTCGCAGTACGGCCGCGAGAGCGGAGTGGCTCGCACGTACTGGTGGCAAAGCGGGTGCTGTTGAAGATCGAGGAGAGGAAGAACGCCACGGCGATCTGCGCATTGCCCCAGAGCAGAAACAGGAATAGCGTTGCTGGCACACTGCAGCAATAGATGGGGAGGGAAGCGTTGAGTGCGACTGGAGCCTCTAGTGCATCGAAGTCGGCTCCCCGTTGGCTCGGTCACGGGCACGTACCTTCCCTGGGTAAAGATGGCGAAACCGAAGCCATACGAGAAGGAGTAGACAATGACAAGCACCGCAAGGTACAGTATGGCGTTGTACAGGAAGGTGACAATCCAGTAGTTGGTCATCTTCAGGCCCATCTGGATATTTGGGGGGGGGGTAAGTGATGGTGCGGGACCACGGCGTGGCATTGGGAGGCTTCGAGAGCAATCAGTGTACCATCTTCATCATCTCGCGCAACTTCTCCTGCTTCTCGAGCACGATGTTGTAGACATAGACGGGCAGAAGCCAGGACATGATAAGCGGGTAGGTCAGCGTCGCAGTGAAGCTGCCCACATCAATGTTGAGCGGCAGGTCCTCGTAGGGGAAGCCCTGTTGCGGCACTCATAACGGTCAGAGAGGGGATCTTCCGATTGTGTGTGTGTCGTGCCACGAGTGCCGTGCGCACCTGCAGGAGAGTCTTGACAACGAGGTTGACGCTCGCGACGAGCCATGCGCTGGCCATCAGGATGATACCTGCAACGCCCAGCTCACTCGACGAGTCACCTCTGCGCAATTGAAGCAATTAAAACAAAGCAATTAAAAAAAAAAGGCCAGCAAAGGGGAATGTGACATGTGGTGCGGGGCGGTGGGGATTACTGGTAGGCGATAATGTAGGGGTATTGCTGCTCCCTCTGCAGCTCGAAACTGAGGTGCGGCGTTCCCTGCGTGGAAACGTTCCTGAAGGAGAATGCTGGAGGGGGAGGAAATGAAGAGAGGAGACCTGGTCAGCATTTGCCTTTTGTCGACGTTGGCTGTGCGGGTTGGGCTGAGCGCACCTAGCGCGGCGAAGGGAGCCGCGAGGAAGCTCTCGATTTCCCCGCCCGATTGCAGGGCAGCCGAAAACCGATCCTGCGCGCGGCCAGTGCCGGTATCATGTTGGTGGTTAGCGCCTTCGTGTCTATACATACGACACATATAGTACTCTCCCCCCGCCAATGCATGCACTATGTACTGTGCAGCTCTTGCTTTACCTTCATGTTCTTGATCTCGGTCTGCAGTTTGGCTCGGGACGAGTACGGGAGCAGGAAGGGCATGTGGTACGCTGTGCCGTTAGGCGTAAAGTATCTCGTCTGGTTTATACTGCTCAGCATGCCTGCGCACGGAGCGGTTAGGGTTGAAGAAGTGATCATAAGTAAGTGCGCGTCGTGTGTGCGGCTGCGCAGTGACGTACCGCCTTTATCGCCAGTAATGGAAAGGTAGCCCAGGTCGGGCACCGACTGTGGCAAGGGATCGCCGATGAAGTAGGTCCAGCTTTGGTTCAACGCAACGGGCATCTTTACCTCGGGATCTTTCCACCCCTGCCCGGGTCCCCATATATCATGAATTAATAGTGTAATATAAATATATAAATGCAAATTCAAATTCAAATATTTGTACATACAAAGGACGGAGGGAGGAGTACACACCTTGTTGTCGTCGAGGAGGGAATTGAAGAGTAGCTGCATGGCGCCCACGTAGAGGATGAGAAGTAGCGGGACCACAATCTGGCAGCACAGCGTGCACCTTTGCCGCAACTGCACGGCAAGAGTAAAATAAGATGGGGCTGCTGTTATTTACTAAATTATTTATAATTAATTTTTTTAAATAATAAATACCAAATCCATAATTATGTGTCTAGAGTGATTAACTCTTCGATTCGTTGGGAAATGAGGAAAGTACCTGGAGCTTGAAGTTCTTGCGGAAGAGAGCCTTGAACTGGTACGATTTAGGGGTGATCTGGGAGTAGTGATTGTCGAAGGCGCCGTCCTTGCCGCTCGGACGCTTGGTTTCGCCAACGGAGAACACCACCTGCTCGTTGTCTTCATCGAAATCCGTGTCGAGCTCGCCCAGGCCGCTGTCATACTTGCCCTTGTTCTTCTTCTTGTTGTTCGTGCTGCCGGCCGCTCCCCTGCTTAGCAGCCCCGACCTCTCCGTTTGGCTCGCGGCCGACAGCCGCACCTCCTCTTCGCCCTCGCTGACGTCGTAACGCTCCATGCTGACGTCTTCTCTTCTTCTACCTCTTCTCTCTGGCTGCCTGGGCACACGCCTGCCGCGTATGGCGAGTGCTGGCGAGGAAGTGGTCGGCCGAGAGGAAATGGGAAGAGAGCGAAGCTCACTCGCTTCCTCCCTTTCTTTCCCCCCGCGAAGAGAAGACGAAAACGAACTTCGCCCCACCTAATACCCCCATCTCTAGAAAAATGCTGATTGGACAAAATCCAGGCCAAAATGACTATTGCCCCGAGAGTGAAGGAAAAAAAGAGAAATGGGGTTGAAAAAAAGAAAAGCTCGGCCGCAGAAGGGGGGGTGCGTGTGGATGGGGGAGGCCACAGATGGCAAGCCTTGCGCCCTGGGCCGCACAACACCTCTCGTTACGAGCTTCCGAATGCAGTCAGTGGTCTAGGCCCGCACAATTCGAATTCGAGGGTTACCTAAAAAGTGCTCTTTTCGCATAATAAGGCCAGGGTGGTGTTGGAAACGAACGTCGAGTCAGAGCAAAGCGAGGTGCAGTACGTACCTTCGTTGTCTTTGACGCAAAGGCAAGTGCATAGCTTGGACGAGTGAAGATTATGGACTGCTAGCCACGCACCGTCAGCCCAACAATCGAAGTCTTCCTCTATCAGTCAGCAGGGACGACATGCAGTTGCTCTTGATCTTTCTCTGCCTTTGTGTTTGCACCCAGGGCC
>CACVKS010000654.1:0-14936 GCA_902749335.1 Acanthamoeba triangularis
ATACGGATCATCTCCGCCCGGCATCATCCCTCCGGCTGGTGATCCCTCCATCTCTCAATGCACGTCGCAATTGTAAAAAAAAAAAAAAAAAAATAAAAAAAGTCAAAAATACAAAAAAAATCGTTTAATGTCGACACCGCTGTCCGTCAGCCCAGGGCGGGGAATAAATAGCAAAAGATGAGGAGACGAGGGGTCGAAGAAGAAACGAAAGAGACCAAGGTCCTTGCACACCAACCACCACACCGGCAAGGCAGAGGGGTTGTCGCGGCCAAGGGGATGAAGAGGGGAGAGGATAAGCTATACACAAAGGATTCGGCGCCAGGTCACACCGAAGCGCACGCGCTCGACGCTGCACGTTTGGGGGCGAAGCGGCGATGAGTGACTTGCGAAGCAGCAGTGCATCGGAAGGATTAAGGGATGGAAGGTGGCCGTACCGCTGCTTCGTCTCAGAGGGCCTTGTAGGCGGCGTTCTTCTTCTTTTCGTACTGCCACACAGAGAACGTGTCTCGCTTCACGAGCTCGTGCGGCGGTACAAACTGTGTGAAGAGCCGTGTGAGCGCACGCGCCTCATACTACGCAGAGGATGCGGAAGGCACACGGGCACGCGTCGCGAAGACACGGAGAGAAGAGATGAGAAAGTGGACGTACCGACGAAGATTCAAGCTTGACTCCAGGCTCGGGAGCGAGAGAGAAGTCGGATAGACCCAGGCCGCCTGGAGGCACCGCCTGCGCCTGACTGCCGCGGCGCGTAGGGATGGGAATGGCCGTCGGGTGAGGACCCTCCGACGGCGATTGCAGCGGCGAAGACGATGACGACGAGCACGACGACGAGGATGACGACGGCGGCGATGCCCCCATCTGGCTCTGCTGTTGCTGAATGAGCGCCTGCGACGGCGGCGGACCCAGGTTGGGTCGGGCCACGGGCAGGGACACCGAGCGGTGGCGTCCATTAAGAACTCGCTTCTGCACGTCCTGCTCGTTGAAGTTAAGCGACCGCAGGTACTTGGCCTTCATCTGGTTGTACTTCGTGTTGCTTGCCGCGCCGCCGCCAGCCGCGGTGCTGTTGTTCGGTTGTTTCGTTTCCTTTGCCTCCTCTCCCTCCCTGGTTCCCGCTCCGATGGTTCGTTCCTCTGCCGCCGTTGCCGTGCCTCCTTCCCGTTTCGGTTGTTGATGGTGATGGTGGTGGTGCTCTACGTGTTGCGGTTTGGCTGTCGCCACAGGCAGCGGCTGTTGCGCGTTGTGGTGGACCGCGGTCTCGCTCGCTCGTCCGGCACCGGATGGCACCAGTCCAGAAGTGGTGGTTTGGCCGTGGGGCCGCAGGCGAGGTGCGCCTGCGGGGATGGTGGAGGCCTTGCGCTGGCCGGGGCTGCCATCTTCCCACATTGATGTGGGCGAAACCGAGGAAACGGAAGAGGCTGTTGATGATGAAGCGGATGAGCCAGATGATGAAGAGGGCGAGGGAAATGCGGGGTCCCACTTCGGGTGCGAGTGCTCATGATGGCGCTTGGGGTGAATGTGTAGAGGATTGGGGTGAAGTTGTTGGTGCTGACGTTGCTTATGATGGTGCGGGGAAGGCGACGAGCTCGAGCTGGATCGATCACGATCGGAATCGAGGGATGCGTCAAGGACATCGATGTCGTCTGAGAATGGTCTGGTGAGGTGGCCATCGTTCGACAAGGCCCCCTCCAGGGGCTTGTCCAGCTCCATTTCGAAGATCTCCATCCTTGCCGTGCTATTGCGAATTTTAATTGTCCCGCAAAATGTGCGACTAGTCAGCCCCCAATGCCTTCAGCAGCAGCAGAACCAAAGCTCCACCAATCCAAAGAATAAGGGACACCTACCGGGATAGGATCGATCTGTAGATGGGCCTGGTTGCTACACTCGTGGCTGGGGTTGGCGCGACGAGTGGCGTGTTGCTCGCAGGCACCCTAAATTCTACTCTCCTCCTCCTTTATGTCCGCGCAAATTCTTCCGCACAAACATTTTGGTGGGGGGTACGGAATATATTAAAAATCAAATAACGGGGGGCGTGGAGTGGTTTTTTTTCATTCACAGTTGCGGGTGGTTGCGGCCACAGCCGTGGCAGCCCCGGGCAGTAAAATGGGGCGCGTGGGCGTCGCCGTCCACAAGTGGAGTGAGAGAGGTGATTGTGAGGAGGAGGAGGAGGAGTATATACACGCCAATCAGCGGCCCGATTGGCTCTCTCTGTCGAGCTTTCAAAGGGAAGTCGGGAGGTAGCGAAGGTCAGAGGAGCTGCATGGACGCGACGAGGGAATCGACGAGGGTCTGGAAGGTCAGGCGGTCACCCGAGCGGCGCGTGAAGTGGACGTAGGTCACGTCGTCGTGCGCTCGCAGCTCCACCGTCAGCGAAACCGCACACGCCGCTACAGAAAGGAACGGTTAACCGCAAGAGCATCGGCAACACAGGAGAGTAGGTAGCGCGGGGCGAGGAGGGCACCTACCATCCAAGGCGTCGTATTTGGCGTGGAAGGTATGGTTGGCCGAGCTGCTAAACACCACCTGCTGCTCCTTGAGCGCCTGCCGGAGGAGGTTGACGAGCTCCGCCGCTGGTCGGGTGCTTCGCACGGTGTAGGGCACGGAAGCGCCCGATGGCGAAGGCGAAGGCGATGCGAGCGGCGACGCCGCCGCGCCATCTGCTCCTGCGATGGCGGCCGCCGTCAAGAAACTGCCCGAGCCGTTGAAGCCGCCGAAGCTTCCCGGAGTGCCGAACGAGGAAGAGGGGAAGCTGCCGACCGGCGGTTGCTGTTGGTTCTTGTATGACCCGAAGAAGCTGGCGAACCACGTCTTCTTGGGTGTCGAGCCGAGCACGGGCGAGTTGGCCGCCATTATGGGGTCCGCCGAGGGCACGCTGCCGGCCGAAGCGGCGGTCACGCCGTTGTTGTGGCCACTTGCCGACCGCGACTGCGCGGCCGGGATGGAGCGAGGGCTCGAGCGAATCGGCATCGGTGCTGTGGTGCGTCGCGCCTGCGACGCTGGAATGGGCATGGAGGCCGATGGCAGCATCTCGTACGATTCTGTGTCCATCTGTGCCCGCGCAAAACACATGGACCACCCAGATACGAGTGAGCAAGGTGGGGCTCATCAGCGCAGGCGAGCATATTGGGGAGAAAATTCGTACCTTCTGGACGTGCCCACCGCCTGAGCGCCGGCCCTTGGTGCGGCGACGCTTTCGCTTGCTGAGGAGGCGGTAATAGGCCTTCTCGACGGTGGGCTCCGATGAGAGCAGCGCACGCTGCAGCTCTTCCCTGTTGTCCCATCCGAGCGAATGCAAACTGCGCAGAATCTCGTCGTCCAGCGGTTCGTCATCGAGCGGGCGCGCCACCTTCTGCTCGAGGGGCGGAGAGGTGGTACGGACGTAGTCCTGGGAAGCGTGGGTGAGGGCCGGGTGGTTGAATATTTGGTGAAGCATGATCCGTTTGGCGGGGTCGACGGTGAGCATCCGCTGCAGCAGGTCCTTAACATCGCTCGGCAGCCACTGCGGCATCGCGAAGTAGCCGCACTTCACCTTGCCCAACAGCAGATGCATGTTCTCGTCGTCAAACGGCAGCTTTCCCTGTGCATGCACAGAGTTGACGTCAGTGACAAATCGACGCACACAGCGACACTCGGGCAGGATCACATCGTACCGTGAGCTTTTGTTCGAAAGAGTCCATGTATAAGGAGTCGTGGAGATCAAGCAAGGAAAAAGTTGAATTGAACGTTAGTAAAAGTCAAGTGGCCATGCCGCCCGGGGGACGAGGGATAGCCGTACCAGAGCATAGAGAATGACGCCCAGACTCCAGATATCGGCACAGCGTCCGTCGTACTTCTTGCCCATGATGACCTCCGGGCTGGCGTAGTGCGGGGACCTAGGGGTAACCAGAATAACAAGAAGAACGAACAGAGGTGAGGATCGAGAAGTGACGGGGAGGGAGGAGCGCGGTGTACCCGCAGCTAGTCTCGAGCAGGGCGCCATTCCTCATGAGAGAGGCCATGCCCCAGTCGGCAATCTTAACGTTCTTGTTGGCATCCAACAGCAGGTTCTCAGGTTTCAGGTCTCGATGACTGCGCACCGCGGACAAAAGGTCAGCATGCGGATTCAGAGCGGCCGTGCGAACGTCGTCAAAGTGCCGCGGGTGTAAGTGTACCAGATGAAGTGGGCGTGGCAGTACTCCATGCCTTGCAGGATTTGAAGGAAAAAGGTCATCGCTTCCGGTAGCGGCAGGCTGCCGCGTTTCACAAGGTAGTCGAACAGCTCTCCGCCCTCCACATGTTCTAACACCAAGAAGCTGTGCAACAGATGAATAATAGTAAGAATTAATAATAATAATGATAAATAACGGCAAGCAACTGTTGGCCTGTCCTGTTGTTGCGGCCGTGAGGCAAGAGAGCGGCAGCCGTACAGGTACTTGGTGGTTTCGTAGACATCGAGCAGCGAGAGCACGTGGGGGTTGTCGAGCAGCTTCATGATGGCGATCTCGCGCTCCACCTTGCGGCGCATGTTGGGGCTGCTGAAGAGGAACTCCTTGGTCACGATTTTCACCGCAACTCGGTCCCCGGTCTCCCGGTGATAGGCCAGCTTCACCTTGCCTGCATATTCATCACCAAATGCAATTGCAATTGCGAAAGGATTGAATGATTGATGATGGATGTTCGGCCGAACAAATCGGAGGAGGCGGGAGAAAAAGCTCGGAAGGGGGGCACGTACCTGTAGCGCCTCGTCCGAGGGTGCGGCCAAGGATGTACGGTCCAACCTGCGCAAAATTAAGATGGTGAGCGATGCATACTAATTTGAAAATGTAGCAGCGGGGCGTACGCTGTTTATTTCGTGATCCATTTTCTCCCGGATCAATCTAATTGCTTGCTCCTTCCCGAGCAGCTGCCGTGAGCAATGTCGGCCGTGTGGGCTGCAGATGAAATGTAAATGTAGAGCGTTTGAATGTCCGCTTGAGGGTGGCCACTCTGTTGCCGAAATTTCACGCATATTATGCGTTCTGTAATTTCTGCCAACGAGAGCGAAACATTTGGTGTTGGCCACCAGCCGCCACAGGTCATCACGCGGAGTGCCTTCGCGCCCTGAACCGCCGTGCACCAACCACGGTGCAATCACTGCCAGATCTCGCCAGTTCTCAATCATACAGTAGACAGAGCCTTACTCGAGTCGCAAGACGCACAGGATGGGACGATCTGTCCCTGTGTCAGTTCATGCGACTGTCCGTGTGGTCTGGCCCTGGCCCACAACGAAAGCGGAGCACCTCCTGCTCTTGATCTCGCCCACCGCGGTGTGCCGTCAGTCCTCCTTTGCGCTCTCTTTGGCTGACGCTTGGGAAAACATCAAAGAAAAATGAAAAGCAAAATTTGGGGGCTTGACCGTTGTAATTGTGTTCGTAGTTGCCCTTCAAGATGGCGGAAGAAGAAGCTACACAGCCCACTTCGCTTCACAGCGGGGGAAGCGCCGCTATGCTTAATGGAACGAACCATCGAATATTTGGTGAAAGGCTGGAGGAGGTGATGGCCCGCCCTGGTGAACGACGCATCCCCACAGCCCTCAAAAAGCTCTTCTTGTTCCTCAACGGCGATGGTACTCCAATCCAAGCTTCTCTTTCAGACGCTTCATGATCTCCAAATGAATGAGCGGCTGGACAAAAACGTTTGAAAGAATAATCTGATTGAATTGTGGGGGGGGGATCAGCGATCGAAGTAGAGGGCCTATTTCGCATACCGGCAGACCCAAGTGAAGTCGCCCTTATCAAGAAAGCCTGCGACGCTGGCGGTACGCTCTTTCGTTTTCCTCGTCGCCTGGTCCGTTGCTCATCGTCTCCTCTTCTGCTGCGGTCGCCGTGTAGAGGTGAGCAAAGTGTTGGTGGCGAGCGCGGGCGAGGCACGCGTGCACGGAGCAGGCGGCGCGGTGAAGGAGTACCTGCGAACCCTGCCCGAGCCGCTGCTGACCTGGGAGCTGTACGCGGCCTTCATCGACGCCGCCGCCCTCTCCGATGCCGCCTCCGGGGCACAGCGACTGAGCTCGGTGGCCGGCCTGCTGGAGCGACTGCCCGCGCCCAACCGGGCTCTTGCCCAGGTGCTCTTTCTCTATCTGGCCCGCTTGGCCGACCACGCCCACCGCAACCACATGAACTCCACCAACCTCGCCATGATCTTCGGGCCCCTCCTCCTACGCCCTCAACACGAGAGTGTCGGTACGTTTTTGCGAGAGTGTTTCTTTTGATGTTCTTTTTCATCGACAGAGCCTCTTCATCTCACACACAATGAACAACAGAGAGCATGCTGCACGGTCCGCGGGTCACCTCTGTTGTAAAGTACATTATCGATTCCTACGACCTGCTCTTTACGGTGCGTGCCGGCCCGAGGTCTTGCTCATGGTCATGCCCACGCGTGTACATTGCGGTCTGACCCACTCTACTCCCAACGAACGTCCCACCGCGTGCGTGCAGCAAAAGGGCGCGGCCAAAAGCGAATCGGCTGCCGACGCGGTGGGCGGCAAGGGGAGCGGTTCGATCTCTGTACCCGCCTCGCCGCGCAGCGAGGGAGATGTGGAGACGCTGGCCGGGTCTGCCCCGCCGCACAAATTTCAGCAGATCGTCGAAGCCATTGACGAGTCCATCGCGCTGGTACCACCTACTTCTGCTGAGAGCTCGTTAGCGCGCAACCCTTGCCCCCGCCATACTCTTGTAGGTGACGCCGTACTCTTCCCGTCTTAGGTCCAAAGCAAGCTGTTAGCGCTGCACAAGCAACTCGAGGCCACCGACTCGATGGAAGAGGCCATCCAGATCGCCAAGAAGATACGCACTGCCAAGCGCATCCTCTTCCACGACGACCGCAAGCCCGTACGTTCAACCCTCATCAGTTGAGTGATTGTATTCGGCGCCCTCATACTGACCACCCCCGCATTCTCCGCCGCGCCCACCAGACGCCGGAGGTCGACAGTGGTGCCGCGCAGGATGCAGCGCATAAGCAAGCAGCCGGCAGTCCTCGTACGGTCGCTTCAGATAAAGCCGACGCGGCGGCCGACGAGACCCAGCACGCTGCCCCGGCTGCTGCCGTTGTCGCGTCTGGAGGCGGTGGCGGTGGACCCGGACTGGGGTTGGAGTCGGGATACGACTCCCAGCAGGGCATTCGCAAGACCATGGAGGACGCTCACGTCCTCCTCGACGACCTCCGCGTGGCCTTCCCGCAGCTTGCCTCCGCCGATAGCCTCTCTCCACCCCTCGCCTTCTACGCCGTTTACGACGGTGCACAACCACCCCTCTTCTCGCTGCTTGCAACGCTGCACCGCCGAAACAGTGTCTCACGGCATGCGTGATGTTGGGCGGCGACATATAGGGCATTCGGGTACGGAAGCAGCGTTGGAGGCTGCCGAGGTGGTGCATGCGGAGGTCATCAAACAGCCGGGCTTCGTCGAAGGGCGAATGCAAGAGGCGCTGGAGGAGGGCTTCCGCAAAGCCGACGCCCACATCCTCGAGAAGAGCGCCCGCGATGGCTGGAAGAATGGCACCACCGCCGTCACGGCCTTCATCCTCTCCCGCACCATCTACGTCGCCAACGCCGGCGACTCCGAGGCCATAATGGGCCAGAAGCAAGCTGACGGCTCATACAAGTACGTTTAGCTGCACATGCACTCGTAGCAGCTGCGTACGTGGTACTGATGATATGTACGTTCGTGTTTGTGTCAGGGCGGTGGTGTTGTCGCACAAGCACAAGCCGACGGACAAGGACGAGAAGGAGCGAATCAGGGCGGCGGGCGGTCACGTCGTGTTCGGTCGACTCTTTGGCGATTTGGCCGTATCGCGCTCGCTAGGCGACCCCGACTACAAAAAGCCTCTCTCCGAGGTGCGTGCGCTCTTCTGCTACCTTCCCCGTTCTCGCTGATCCTGTTACTGACACACACACCCACAGGCCAATTACATCTCTGCGGAGCCGCATGTGTCTGCGACGGAGTTGCAGACGGACAAGGACGAGTTCCTCATCATGGGTTGCGACGGAGTATGGGACGTCGTCAATTACCAGGAGGTTTGTCTCCCTCTCTCCCCTTCTTCTTCTTCTTCCCTCTTTTGTTCCGCCACAACCCACCTTGTTTGTTTCGTTGTTGATGATGGCCATGCGCGTGTAGGCGTTGGACCTGGTGGCGGGGGCGCGACAGGGTGGGCAGACAGCGGGCGTTGCGGCACAGACGCTGGTCAAGCGGGCTCTGGAGAAGGGCTCCAAGGACAACGTCACTGTCGTCGTGGTCTACTTCACCTGGCGGTCCTAAGCCTTGCCTCCCACCACCGGCCGTTGCACTTCTCACGCGCCCTTTTGCTTGTTCATTATTTATTTTTCTTTAAATTTTAGTTGTAATAACCTCATCACAAGCGCCTCTCTTGTAACGATCTTGCGTTGCTCGGGCTCTGGTAGCGTCTTGTTGACTGAACTGCTCGTGAGTGGCAAGCGATCTTCAAAAGGAAAAGGAAAGAGTGTAGTTAAAAAAAAAAAAACACTTGGGGGAACTTGGCCAACACCAGGAGGACGCAGCAAACACAACAACAACAAAAAGATGGCGAGCGCAGGCACCGTGGGGGAGGGAAAGTGGTCCAACGCGGCAGTGGTGTCGCCGTTCCGAGGGGACTTGCTGCGGGGCAAAGCGGCGCTGGTGACGGGCGGGGCCACTGGCATTGGGTTTGCCATCACCCGCGCCCTCGCCCTCCACGGAGCTCGTGTCGCCATCGTCGGTATATGCCTTCCTCACCCCCCCCCTTTCACCTTATTAATAGGCCTGTACGCACCCTCTTCTCATCTAAACCCCCATCCTGCAGGGCGAAGGGCGGACAAGCTCGAGGAGGCCGTCAACCAGCTCAAGGCCGACGGCGTGCCGGGTGCGTACTGGCCTGTGGACCCGCTACTCACTTGAGCCGCGGCTATTGCGCTGAACTGACGGTGGGGAGGCGACACAGCGGACGGAGTGATCGGGCTGCAGGGCGACGTGCGCAGCTACGAGAGCGTGGTCAAGGTGGTGCAGGCCACCACCGCCCGCTTCGGGCGCCTCGACATCCTGGTGAACAACGCCGCGGGCAACTTCCTATGCCCCGCCAAGGATCTCACCCCCAACGGCTTCAAGACCGGTACACTGCCCTGCCGTGTTCTCGTCACACAACGAATTGCTCATCCCCTTCCTCCCCCTTTGCGCAGTGATCGACATCGACCTGGTGGGCACGTTCAACGCCTCCAGGTAAGCGCCCCAATGGCTTGGGTGTTGGTGGGAGTGAGTGCTTGAGTGCTTACCTATGAGGGAACAGGGCGGCGTACGAGGCGTTGAGGGCGACCAAGGCCGGGGTGATCATCAACATCAGCGCCACCCTGCACTACGGCGCCACCCCGTGGCAGCTGCACGCCTCGTCGGCCAAGGCCGCCATCGACGCCCTCACCCGCAACCTCGGTGCGCCCAGCTCTGCGGCAGTGTTTCAACCCAATGCACACGTGCTGACACCAGACGCGTTTGCTTGAAGGGCTGGAGTGGGGTCCGGACGGGATCAGGACGGTGGGCATCGCGCCTGGTCCCATCCAGGGCACCGAGGGACTGAGTCGCCTGTCGGGCATGTCGGGCGAGGAGGTCGGGCAGCGCATTCCAGTACGCAGGGCCGGCTATCCTGAAGGTATGCGCGTCTTCTACAGCGTGATGGTGGTGGTAGAGTGCGTGACTCAAGGAGATGATGAACAGACATCGCTTTCATGGCGGTCTATCTGGCGAGCGGAGCGGGCTCGTTTGTGACCGGCACCACGGTGGTGGTTGACGGCGGAGCCACGCTCTGGCGTCCCGAGATGGTGAGCGAGGAGCAGCTCAAGGCCATCACCGCCTCTCTCCGCGGCCAGGCCAGCAGCAAGAAGAAGGCCGCCCTCTGAGCGGGTTCGCCAGGGAGAAGAACTATCTTGTAGAGATCGACCGTCCCAAGGTGGGCTTTTTAAGAGGGCTGTTGACGTGGCACAAGGGAGCTGTGGCAGTGTGGAAGAAAGAGCGGGCGAGCAAGATTGATGGAAGGGAAGGAGGACAGCGTGGCGGAGTTCGAGAGGTGGTGGGGGCAGGCCGAGGCGGAGGCTGCCAAAAAGGCACCACACCCTGGATGCCGCAATCGATTAGCTTACCACCAGTTCGCCGACCACGAGGGCGGCCGCGGCCTCCGCACCCTCGCCCCCATCCGCGTACAGCTCTAATCTACACTCCTGGTTTATTTCTATTTTGCTTGTTTTTTTTATCACCCACAAGGTTCCTACTTGAGCAGGCAGGAGAGGTGCTGGTCTCCGTGCCGGGAAGGGTGCTGATGAACACGCGGAGTGCTCTGCGGTGCCCCGACATTGGACCGCTTGTGGCGGGCCGCATGGTCCGCTCGCTGCCCTACACCGCTCCGTCGTCCGGAGGTCCGTCCGTCTCACTATTTCTCTGCCTGCAATGCGCTTTCGCGGCCTGTGGCTCACGCTGGCTTGCCCTGTGCGTCCCAGGACCCGTTCTGTTGCACCCGCAGCAGGTGCTGTGTCTTCACATCTTGTGGGAGCGACACAAGGGCAGAGACTCCTTTTGGTATCCCTTCATCGGTACTGTCTTCTCATTCTCCACCTTGTGTGACTTGGAGTTATCGGTCGACCACCTTGCATTGACGACGCTCACACACGCGCCGCCCGTTTCGGCCGTGGCAGGTCAGTTGCCGACGTCCTTCACCACAAGTCTGTTTTGGAGCGACGATGAACTGAAGGAGAGCCAGAGCGAGCAGTTCATAGGTGCGTGTTTCTGCAATCATCATCAACAACTAAGTAATCACTGGTACCCTCCCTAACCGACTTCTCAATCTACAACAACAGAAACGGTCAATCTACAAAAGCGGGAGCTGCGCGATCTGCACTCGTCGCTGCTCCGATTTCTTGAGGTACTAGAGTGGGCGGGCAGCTCATTCTCTGTATCGAGACAGATGGCACTGACCTGGCTTTCATGGCCATTCTCTTACGCAGCCACACAAGGAACACCTGCGATCGTTTGGCTATGGCACATTCGAGCCCACGCTCGGCGACTTTTGGTGGGCCAGTTCCATCATCAACACGCGCTCATGCTACATTGATATCGCGCCTTCCATTCAGGTTGTTGACGATCACACACGCAGCCCTCGGGAAAGTGTCTCACCACTGTTCATCTACCGCAGGACCACAACACACTGGTGCCATTTGCCGATTTTCTCAACCATGCCAACGTTGACGTACGTCGGCCACTCCATATGACTACGCAGACCCCATTGCTGCGGCAAATGACTGAGTCGGTGCTCTTAAGTAGTCTGTAGGCTCGTACAATGCGGTGGACGACTGTTATGAAATCGTTACTCAGACACCCTTTGAAGAAGGGCAGCAGGTCCGTCTTCGCCGCACCAAAGCGTCGTAAGAAGGGGGTCCATGCTAATTTATGGGTGTGTGTCAAGGCCTTCATCTCGTACGGCAAGCACGGCAACGAGCCCCTCATCCACTTGTACGGGTTCGCGATCCCGGATAACAGCGAAGAGATCTACAACTTCATCGACCCTCTGCAGGCACGTTCTCCGACTCAACTAATTAGTACTTTTTGTTGAACGCGCTTCTTCTCACCTGGCGTCCTTGCCCATGCGCTCGCACAGTGGCTGACCGAAACGGACGTGTGCTTGCGAAATGAGAAAGATGCTTGCCTGCAGGACGCCTCGCTCCTCACGGGGTACACAGCTTGCGCTTGCTACAGTGATCATGGATTGCGTGAAGCTAACGGGCTGCTCGCTCTATGCCACACGTGAACGTGGAGCTTAGATTCTACGCGTGGCCGAGTGGCGAACTGTCATGGAACTTTGAGGTGGCTCTGCGCGTCTATCTGCTCGACGAGGACGAATTCGGGCGAGAGCGCAAGCACGAGAAGATACTGGTCGACGAAGACGTCACCCTCAACAACACCCGCAAGCGCATCGAGTTCGTGATCAACCTGGCCACCATGCTTCTTTCGGCCTACCCTACCACCCTCGAGGAAGACCGACGACTGATGCAGCAGCTCGAGAAAAGCGACAACGAAGGCGGAGCTGTGGATGACGACGGGGCTGACGAGCAGCGGCGGAAGAAGCGACGAAAGAACGAAGGCCAAGAAGAAGAAGAGGAAGAGGAAGCGGCAACGACAGGAACGGGGTGGTGGGCGAGGCGATGCGCGTTGATGCTGCGGATGGGCCGCAAGCAGATCCTCAGCAACGTACTTCACCGCGCACGCAACGAGCTCGCTCAGTTTGAAGCGAGCTCCAGCGCATAACATGAACACCACCCGTTCCGATCGCTCGTTGCTGCTCTGGTGGTGCAAGCGCACCCACATCACGATCGTGTGTGTCATCAGCATCACTGTGATCAGCGCGTGCTGATCGGTGGCTGGGTCGGCAGAATTTCACAGAGAAAAGTAGCTTTGCCCAAAAGAAAAGGCGAAGAAAATATACGAGAACAGAACAAAGATGGACAAGGAGGACCCGAAGAGCACGGCCACGCGCCCATCGTCTGCACGCAACACAAGCGAACAACAGGACAACGAGCAAATCGAGGAACCCGCCCACGAGCCACAAGGTATAATCGAAAACGTCGCCAGCACGAATCTCTACGCGCAGGTATTAGAGTGAGGTTCGTGTGTGCAGGTGGTACTAGCAAGAGGGCGAAGGTGGCCCTAGGGTGGCAGAACACGCGACCATCCGCAGCGGCTAAGCAATCACCGGCCAAGAGCCGCGCCTCCAGTCTCTTCCTCGAACTCCTGCAGGAGAGCCAGACCGAGCACGAGCAGGAAGAAGTACAGACCCCACAAGTGGACACCAGCAGCGCGGCCGACACCAAGAAGGCCAGGCGGCCCCGCAGCCTCGACGAGTACCTCCACACCGAAGAGGTACTCTTGTGATGTGGTTGAATAGCAAAGTTGAGACTGCTGATGTGTGGCCCGGGCAGAAAGCGCAAATGGAACAAGCTGCGAAGAAGCAGAAGACGGACGAGGCTGCGACCGGCCCCAAGAAGAAGCGGCAGTCGCTCATCTTCGAGCTCCTCACTAACGGGCGCCGCGACAGGCCAGGCGGAGAGGGTGCGGGTGGCGGTGAGGACGACGATGCGGCAGCATCGATGGAGCAGCGTCAGATCAAGCGAAAGGTGGACGAGCTACGGGCCACCGAGGGCGATGCGAAGCTCCACTCCGACAACCAGAAGAAGAGGACCAAAACGGGTGACGGCAGCGACGACGAGCTTGAGGAGGAAGAGGAGGGGGAGCGGGAGGAAACCGGTCATCCCGCGAACGACGAAGAGACCAAGAAGGAGCGCAGGAAGCAGGAGATTGCACGAATACTTGCGGCGGAAAGGGAAGAGGAAGAGGAGCTACCCTCGCTCGGCTTCTCTGATGATGAGGAAGAAGCCCTCACGACGGCGAGTTTGAAGACCAGCGCCCGCAGCGCGAGGCAGACGTCACGCCTGGACGTTCCCCCTAGGAGCGCGAGGGGCAGCATGTCCCCGCCGCCCTCACCGATTGCTCGCTCGGCCTCGGCCTCGCCCGCGGCCGCCTCCTCGTCGAGCCCGTCTTCGCCGTCGCTGCAGCAGTTCTTCCACCACGTCAACAAGGTGAAGAAGCGAATGCGTGACGAAGACGAGATCGACACCGGCGTCAAGACCCCAACGCCAACGGCGACAGGAGATGAAGAGGCAGGGCGAGGCGAGCCCAGCGATGCGGTGTCGGGCGGTGGAGAGGAGGGCCAGCAGGCCCGGCCCGCATCTACACCTGACACATCGCCCACCAAGCCGCAAGCGCTGAAGCTGGAGTCGCCCACTAAGAACACACCCTCGCCGAGGCGGGGCGCGACGCCTGGCCGGAACTCCTCCGCCACCACGCCCCTGCCATCGCGCATCATTCGGTAAGATCGAGTAGTACCTCGACCTGCCGACCCTGAACTAATGCGTCGCATGGCGCTGTGATGCAACGATGGGGTGCAGGTCGGAAGACATTTCGATGTTCGTCAAAAAGACCGGAGGCAGCATTCCTCAGGGGTTCGTGAATGCCGCGCAAGATCGCACCACGTTCGATGCCTTCGTGCAGGAGCTGGAGGCAAGCGAGCTGGTGTGCTGGGGTACGGCCTACCGCTACGACACCACCAACTTCAGACGAAGCGAAATCCTGGTAACGCCTTCCTGCCGCCGGTCAAAAGTCTCAAGAAAGCATGTGAACTCTGCTGACGGCTCCACAACAGGACAAGAAAGTATCGGAGGACGCCCCAATTCAGTACAGGCAGGTGCTCGGGGTGGGCTTCCTGCCGGCGAAGGCCAAGCGCCCCTACTTTGTCCCTCTCAGCATCCACGACATCACCACATTTTCAGCGGCAGCTGCGGCCGACTCATCGGTACTCCTCCAGCCCCTGCTGTAGGCATAGACTGCCTCTGCAACGGAATTAACGAAGAAGATGTATGTGTGAAGGAAACGAAGAGTGGCGGCGTCACACTCGCTGACCGGTGCGAGGTTCTCAAGCGCTTCGTGGAGTCTGAGTCGATCCGCGGCAAGGTTTGCTACGACACGCAGGAGAGCCTCAAGCCCATTCTCGCCCTCTATCCGCGCTATGCTGGTACCCTCTGTCTGACCGCTCAATCACGTGAACAGAAATAGGGTGACTCGGTGCCATCAATTCCTCTTCTCCCCTACAGTGGTGACGCGCAACCTTGTGGACCCCAAGCTGGCGGCCTACGTGTTCGACCCGGAGATGAAGAGCTACGACTTTCCCTTCCTCGCTACGAGCTTCAGCGTGGATCAGAGCCCCAAGTACACCCGAGTGTCGTTCGCAGTACTACCTTTATTGGACCAGTGCCACTGACTCCACCACGGCACACAGGAAACCCGGCACCTCGCCCAAAGACTCTGCCAACATCAAGCGCTTCTTCCCCGGTACGCTCAAGCC
>CACVKS010000655.1:0-14927 GCA_902749335.1 Acanthamoeba triangularis
CCTTCTGGATTCCCGTTCCTGCTGAGTTGTTTTTATTGTTTTTTACCGTACATCAAGCCACTTCCAAGGGTTGGTCGTCCAGTGAATGCTCAAGTGATCTAATCGTCGTCATCGTCGTCCCTGAGGTAGATGCTGAAGAATTAGTTGCACTTGATCCTTGAGTCGTTGCTGCCGATTTGGCACTGTTTTAGAGTAAGTGTTAGCCCCTGTTCTTAGATTGTGAGTCATGGGCTGATAGTACTTGAAGTGATGTCGTGGCAGGCAGAAAAGCCAAAAGTGTAGTCGTCGAGGTGAGCTCAGGCTGTCCCCATGAACCATGAGAATCATGAGCAGCAGGGGGATGACCTCGGATATGAGCAGAAACACCAACGCAGCCACCACCGGGACCCTCTGCACACGCTACGATCAGATGTTGCTGGAAAGAAAGAGAGCGTACAACTCGTGCACCTCTTCTGCTGTTGCGTAGATAAGGAAGCCCACCAGACACAACAGAGCCACTGTACATACAACCACCAAGCAGAAGTACTGTGTTTGTGTGTGTGTTAGGTCTACCACGTAAGGGTGAGAAGGCGGAGAAGGCGTGCCTTCATCGTCTGTTTGCGTTTTAGCTTGACAAACTCCTTCGACATGCCCTCAGCTTTTGTCAACACCACCATCACCTGCAGAGGAGTAAATTAGTAAATTTTAAGGTGACAGAGCTAACCTCATACCTTGACACCATAGACGTTAGCACCCACAGCGATGATAACTGCTACCGCTGCGACAATGCTCTGGTATATCAGAGAAATGGCATATCTGGCTTGCTGGTTATCCGACTCTTGAGGATCTAGGAAATCGCTTGCCGCACAGGAATTCTGTGGCGTTGAACAGCTTGAGCACAAAAAGTACAACCAAGTGAACTTTGTGAAGTACCTCTGCAGCAGAGCTTGTTTCTTCGAGAACAATGAAAACCAATATCAGGAGAAGGAGCAGCGAATAGACTAGAACATTGGCGACCACGAAGGCGACCTTAATCGCTCGCAGAGTATGCTGTTCTGCTCGGTTAATCTGGTACAGCAACGTGCACCTACAATACGCATGGATGAGCGCTGCGTCCAAGCAAAAGAGAATGAAAGAGAGAGGCACCAGAAGTATACGAGGAGCATGTAGCTGGTCAAGAACAGGTATGTTGGCAACTGCACCATCGCGTTAGAAAAAACAACGAACTACCAGGAAAAACCGCTCCATACCTCACCAAGAACAATGTAGCCGATGGATGGAGAGTTCTGCAATTCGCCAGTCGGTAACAGAGAGAAATAGATGATGCGGTCTAGAGAAAATTGAGTCAGTTGGTTGTTCGCGCCAACCCAGAAATGTTCGGTACCAATGAGAATAATCTCGATCACCAGATGCAGTACTTGCGACACTCGGATCTTTTTCCATGAGCTCGAGATAACCTCAGGCTTCAGCTCATAGCTACAGCACCAGTTAGTCCGGAGATTGAGCAAGAGGGTATGGGAACATGCCTGAGGGTGACGACGGTGTTGATCAAATTAAATGTGTTGACCACTAGCAAGATTGCGTATATCCCAACAGCAACATAAAACATGGTCACTGACTCTGTAGAGACGCGATCGATAGATAGGGTATTGCGCCAGTCGTTTACTCGCATAACCTAATAGTTACGATGAGCTGACGACAAGTCTCGATACCATCACGCACGTACCGGAAAGTAAGTGGGCAGTTGCCCGGAGGTAATGGAAATGTTCGCGCATACACCGGGCCTATTTTTTGGCACAGTCCACGCTCCGATATCCAGGATCGTCAAAGCGCCATCTCCTTGTCTGCTCTCTGTGAGATAGATAATGAACAGTAGATTCAGGGTCGGATACAATACCTGTACGCCAGATCGTATGTCGGGAATGCGGAGTCTTTAGGAATGTCCGAGCGTTCGTAAAGGCACAGAGTAATTTCGCCTGAGAGAAACGTCAACATTGAAAATGGTGATGACCGAGCTTGTCGAAAGGACTGCTCGTACCGGATAAGAAACTACCACCTAATTCATCTCCACCCAGCTGGTGTTCAAGAGTCAACTGAACCCCGTCTCCGATCAACTGCGCAACAACCACTCCATGCTTGTTCTGCCAGGGAAGTTAGTGACCTGAAGCAGGTACATTGCAAGTAGTGGAATACCTTTATAATAGAATAGCCTTCAGCCTCCACCCCAATCGTACGCGCGTATATGTCGGAAAAGAAGTACTCCTTCTTCGCCACCTTCAAGGCAGCAGCAGACACCGCGTACGCGTTGACGTCCACACAGCCGGGATCAAACTGAACGTTCGACCACGAGACCTGTGCCGTCGGATAGGCCTAGACACCTTCGGTTAATTCCAAAAGCAACAGCAAGATAGGCAGAGGAAAAGCGCACCAAGAGCGAGAACGGAGAATACGAGCAAGCTCGGCCAACACCAACTAGTATATCTTCTTGAGCTGCACACGTTCCGTTGGGCGCAGTACAGGAGCATGCAGATTTCTCAAGAAGACCGATCACGCGATTGTATCTGGTGGTGAGACCACCTGGTTAGCCAGTGGTGGGCATGGAGCGAAATCGTCCTAAGTACCTGCAGTACTGGTAGGTCTGCCGGGACTGAGCCAGGAAATCTTGGTTGGAAAGAGTCAGCAGTTCGAGGACCTTGCTGTTGCTGAGTAGCGGTTGTATGTCCGTATTCAGAACCTTCCATTCACGAGGCATCCAAGCGAACTCCCGCCATGATGGCGAATGGTTCCCCCACTCGCCCGAAGCCCAGGTATAGAAAGGCATCATCCTGCCGTTGGAGACAGCACATTCCGCCGGCGACTTACTGCTCAAGAAGTAGTCCCCGGGAGCCCCAAGTTTGAAGTTATCAGTTGCTCGCGCGTGTGTGTACCGGTCCTCCAGACACCCGCTACCTGAATATATCGTGAGTTTGATCGATTAACTCGTACAAATTGCGGACATGTACCGTGGTTGGTGCACTCTTCGGGAGAAGATGCCGGGCGACGCCAAGAAGCTCCAGCGATGGAGCCGTTGACGCAAGAGGCAGCACTCGTGATTGCGTAGTGAAGGCACCCCATCTGACCTTTGGCGGTGCCCACTAGACAGGACGGGTCTCCGTTGGTCTGTTCTAGCATAAAAGGATAGACACACACGCCATCACTGAATTATAAAGTTAGCAAGTCTTGCACAAGACGAAACGGTGGGAGATGAGCACATGGAAGCATCGGGATGGATGAGCTCAGAGTCCGTGCAGGAGCCGATGGTGCACTCCTCAGCCGTTGTGAATGCTTGGTTCAGAGATCTCCTAACTGAACAGCTCTCAGCGGACGGACAGTCGGCCTGTGGTTAATGCTTTTGTCAGTAGTGTAGCTATGATGTTAGTGCGGTTTTCGTACTTGTCTCTGGCCTGGCGCAGATACGCACACCCCCGAACAGGCTTCTTCCGTTTGGTATGCGCCGTGCTTCCACACACGCCCTTCCCAATGCTCTACATCTGAGAATCTCTCCGCCAGATAAGTACACTCGTCGACTCCAACGTCCATCAAGTGGCACTCAGTTCCAGTCCACCTTGGTGTTTAAAACAAATAAAATCTCATTAGCGTCTCTGCCGCTTGAGGTTAGGCGGGATACATACACACACGTAACAGATATTGCTTCCTGCCAGTCCGGGCAAGCAGCTTCACATTCCTCTCTCGACGATGCTGAGGGGGACCAGCAATACGAGTCGCACACGCTCCACTCAGCCCCAAACGGGCCGAACTAGTTCTGGTCAGTAGTCGAAGGCAAGTTGATGTATTAAAAACGTATTGTACCTGCTTACGAGAGTAGGGACATCTGGGGTGGTCGAAGCAGGTGGCGGCATCTGGCACGGTCGATTTGCTCCAAGAGCATTCTTGTGCGATGTAGTCCGTGTAGTCCGCCTCTAGGCCTGAACAATCGCCCCAAAAATCAAGATTGTAATCCCTGGTGTAGCAGCCTTCCTGTTCGGAAACCTGGTTCCCACGTTATTAGTGACGGCCTGATCAAATTACAAAGGGGTGCAGGTACTTCGATACAGGCCTCCGGATTGGTAGATGAGCAAAAGCCACAAAAATCTGGATAAGGCACGCTGTGTCAGCACAGTTAAACTGCGTGAAGGGAAGACCTACCGCCTGGCTTTCCGAGACAAGATTGCTCACAAGAAGCAGCATCCGTTTGGCATATGCCCCAATTGCAACTCGCAGATGTGAAACAAGTATCCGTGTCGGGGAATGAGTCAAAACTACCCACGCATTGATCTAACAAGCGCGTTAGACACAGCTCATTCACTCACAAGTAGCTTGGCGGACCGTACCGACGAGAGTGTTGCTAGCCAGTGCAGCGTGAAAAGCCTCGGCGGAAGTGTTGTCTGTAAGGCCCCACAATCCACGGAGGTATTGACGGTCAAAGGTTCCCAGGCTGTCCGCGTAATACTGTGTTGGGTGAGCATTCCATCAAGAGCAAATCTCAAGGAATGTGAGGATTTGTACAGCAATCAGCAGATCATATTGAGCCTCCTTTTCCACTGGTACCGTGCATTGTCCTCCAAGACAGTGGCCCGATACACACTCGGWGTCGCCAAGGCAAGGGACTGAGCACCTCGAATACGCAGTGCAGTGGCTGCCCGCCTTTCGGCAATCGCTATCTCGTAAGCAAGGCTGACCGACTGTCCGGCCCTCCCCCTCGGAGAGGAACACTCCGCTGTTGGTAGAACCCGAATCAATGACCTGCTGAAATGGTGAGGCGCAGAAAAGCAAAGCTGATCAAAAGGAAAGCACGCACCTGCGCGATCTGCGCTGCACACGACTGACTGGAGTCGTCATTTCTCTGTTGAACGAGGTCATAGTCTTCGAGGTTCAAGTAAAGGCAGCCAGGCGAGCGGCAGGTGTTGACGACAGTATCGATCACAGGTCTATAGGAGTTCGTTTTGTACGTTGCGTTCCTCGGTAAGCAGGAGCTGCTGAACCGCACCCTATCATTGTTGGCGCGGGTCAGCGTTTTCGAACAATAGTCGTATTTCAGAGAGCAAGAAGGTACAGATAGGAACAGCAAGGATCCGAAGCACGTAGAGGGTCGTCCTCATCCAGTAGACACCGAGTGGTTGTGCTGGAACGCTCCACCGTACTCGATCGTATCAACTTGCGGTCCACGAGAGCTTGACAGCCATACCAAGCATCACTGCCAAACAAAGTGTCACCAGTGGCGTTCGTACGTTGGGCGATTGGGCGATTCCCTACGAACCTTAGAGTGTACATGCGTGTGAACGCAGCGTAAGTTTGGTAGTCATGCGAGCTGCTGGCGCTCTGGAGGAAACCAGCGAGGCCTTGAAGCTGGTCCGCCATATCTCTGTACTTCCATCCGATGCAGGGCGGAACGACCTCCTGGAAGCTAAAGGAACTCTCGACCATCTGCGAGCACTGCGAGTGAGGAGGAGGAGGAGTATATGAGCAAAGAAACCGCGCAGGAACATACCTGACCGTCGCTCTGGTAGAGATTGAGAAACGACAGCTGACAGACAGCCATCGAATAATTGAAGTAGTGGACTGCTAGGCCTCCTGCCCCAACAGGAGTTGCCTTTGCCGCTATGGCCACCGAAAACTGTCTGTCCACAAATGATACTGACGAACTGCAAATGGTCAGCAGCCACATTCACCAGAGCAGAAGATCCTTACTTGAGGTTGTAAATTGATGTTATTGCGACGAATGCTACCGCCGTGTCAGTAGTCGGGGGCACTATCGTCATCCCAGGGCAATATCCCCCCTCGCAGGTGAAGTTATCTCCGGTGGGCGTGTGGCAAGAGAAACGAGTGTGGACTGTACGAACAAAGTTTAACCGGAGGCTTATCAGAAACCGCGGGCAAAAGGCGGTACCTTGGGGGTACACGAACGAAAGTGGCACAGGCTGAACAGCATCTATGTAGCGGCCACACGGTGAGAATGCAAACTGTCGCTATCGAGGGGGCACACGAACCAAAAATGATGATGTCATAGTCCACGTCAGAGAGCGGTTTTACAGCGAGGTAGAGCGCAGTCCCGGGGACGAAGCTCGCCGTTTGCCCGCAGCAGAAGGTCATGGTGGTAGGCGCCAGAAAATTCTGGCTATTCTTTACCCTGTTGGGGAGTCAGCAACGAACACAAAATACCCACAACAAACAGCAATGCCATACCACACGTTCGCCCCGGGAGAAGGAAACTGGCGCACGTGGCTGGCGGCGATCTGCAGTCGGGACATGCTACGAGGGCGCACCACAACCACCACACTGGCACAGGGGGGGACCACGAACTCGAAATAGTTCCATTGGCCAGCTCTTCCTTCCTGGCTAAGTTCTGCGCAGTTCCTTGTAAATGGCAAAAAAGGGGAAATAAGAAAGTAAGGCGCGTACCGGTCCCAAGAGAGAGGCATCGGTGTGAGCTGAGTGCACAGTCGCCAACTGGAACAGCACAACTTGCACCAGAGGTATTGCACGGCTGTGAGCAAAACTCTAGCCCGTCGCCATTCAGGAAAACATCCTCTGAGAAGCTCACATCGAGAAATTGGTATGTGGCCCTCTGAGCGTCTTGCAGGTTGGCGCTCACGATGTTCTCTGCGTATCTCTCCGAGTAGGAAGCCGTAATGTTGAGCCCCCAGCACGGCGAGAGGAAGAGGAGGAGGAGCGGCCACATGTTGCACGGGTTTAAAGAAAGTGCTAGTGGCGGTTGAGTTGCTCATGTACCTCCCATCAATGGCTGTACCTTAAAGTCAATGGATCAATGGTGAAGAAAAGAAGAAATCCCGGGATTTCTTTAATAACGGTTACATGGGGAGCTCGGTCATCCTGTTGACGGCGTCGAAGCTCTTGTAGGTGTACCCGATGAAGGGCAGGTCCTTCGCTGTGAAGTCCTTCCTCGTGGGTCTGCCCACCACCGGCTGTACCGCAAACCATTCAATCAACACAACCAGCCGTCAGCTCCCTGGCCGCAAACGCCACACACCGCACACAGGAGAGCGAGGAGAGACGAACCTTGACCTCGTCCTCCTCCGGTTCGTACTCCTCGAAGTTTTGCGTGTCCTCTGGGTGGTCCAACTACGGGGCAGACGAACAGAGAAGGAATTTGAAGAATGAAACATTTAATAAAGTTGGAGTGATGCGACGCCGCACAGCCAAAGTGGGGACACAAGGAGAGGGGGGTACCTTGGGGATGAAGGGTGCGCGCATGCTTCGCACGTTCTCCCAGTCGATGCCCTCGAAGAAGGGATGCAGCTTCAGCTGCTCCACCTTCAAGCGCTTCGACTGGTCGCAACACAGCCTGCGGAGTGACGCACGCAGTGTCACTACGCCGTCGGCCAAGTCTACAAAAAGTCGGATGGGGGAGGTACTGGAAGATGAGGTCCTGGGCCTCGGGCGAGAGTTCCACCTCCTCCGGGAATTGCAACGTTTCCTGGGATTCGAATTGGGGGGGGGGCAACGGTGGTGAGCTGAGCCGGACGTCATTCACGCAGGGGCCAATGGGCGCACACCTTCCAGTTCATGATCTTACGATAGGTCTCCGTGGGCGTCTCCGAGCAGAAGGGCGGGTAACCGCACAGCATCTATAGATCACCGGTGCACATATAAAGTTAGATCTCTCATGAAATATGTGTGGGTGTACGCGTGTATACATTGGGAAGAGGCCGTGAGAGAGAGAGAGAGGGGGGGGTACCTCGAACATGATAACGCCCACGCTCCACCAGTCGCACTCGGGGCCGTAGCCCTTCTGCAGGAACACCTCGGGCGCAATGTAATCCGGGGTGCCGACCGTACTGTACGCCTGTCGATTAAAAAAACGACGACCAGTGGCGCCACGATCTCAGTCAGTTGCTATGCGACTAACGGCAATAACATGTCGGGTTAATATATAAGTAACATGTAACATGGTCTATACATACCAGGACTTTCCTCTTTTGTTTCCAGGTGTTGATCTTCTCCCGCTGAGACTTGCGGTCGGTGTCGGTGTCCTTGAGCTCGGTGGTCTCGCCGATGAGCTTCTTGTAGAGGGACTTGAACTGCTTGGTCTGCAGGCCCGTGCAGAGGCCGAAGTCGCTCAACTTGATGTGGCCGTCCTGGTCGAGCAGCAGGTTGTCCGGCTTGACGTCGCGGGAAAGTGGGAGTTGATTGTAAGTGAAACAACCACTACCACGATGATGTGCGACTTGTCGTGTGTGTGTCGTGTGTCGTGTGTCGTGTGTACCTTGATGTCGCGGTGGATGTAGCCCAGCTGGTGGATCGAGTCGATCGCCAGCACGGTCTCGGCGATGAAGAACCGCGTCTGGTCCTCCGTGAAGGTGTCGTACTTGATGAGCATGGTCATCATGTCTCCGCCCGGCACGTACTCCATGATCAGGTACAGGTAGTCGATGTCCTGTTCACGACACGACACGACACGCAAGGCAACGCACACAAGTGCCGAAGATGAGAAAAAAGAACGAATAAAGCGAAGAAGGGGAGGGGGGAGGGGGGAGAAGAACGAAACCTGGAAGGAGTAGTAGAGGGAGACCACCCAGGGATTCTTGGTGTAGAAGTAGTTGTTGTCGGCCAACGCGTCCCGCTCGGCCCGCACGTGGTCCACCTGGTCGCGTTCACCGAATGACGCGTAAGCGGGGTAGACGACACACGCGGCACGACACACACGACACACACACGGCACGACACACACACGAGTGTGGAGCAGCGAGCAGTGGTACCTGCTCCTTCTTGATCATCTCCGACTTCTTGAGCTTCTTCATGGCGAAGAGGTCGTTGGCTCCCTTCATCTTGACCAAACGCACCTGTCATAGAAAATGAAAAAGGAGAACAAAGAAGAGACAATGAGAACACCGTCAGCATAACCCAACAAACATTATTCGGGTATAATTATAATAACATATTATTAATTATTTGTGCAATATTAATTTGGGTTTGTGAAAAAAAAACAAAAATTAAACAAATAAAAAGAGAACGAAAGCGAAGACGAAGAAGGGGGGCGGGTGGTACCTCGCCAAAGGCACCGCGGCCGATGACGGCGATGGTGTCGAAGGAGTTCTGCGTGAGACGCATGCGACGGATGCGGATGAAGTCGGTTTCCTTCTTTTCGAGTTCCTTCCTGAGCTTGTCCCTCTTGGTTTCGCTGAGGTTGAGCTCCTTCATGCGCTGCTCCAGCCTGCTCCGTCTGTGGTTTCATCGAGATGCGCAAGAAGAAGTGAATAAATGTATTGACCCCCATTTCATTTATAATTCATCAAGTAATGCCCCCCCCCCGTGCAAAATCGCTAATGAAAAAAAAAATGAAAATTGATAGTATACTACAAACACGTGGATGAGAGAGGCCTCCAGCCGTACCTGCCCTCTCGCTCTTTCTCGGAGCGGAAGAAGTTGTGGTAGTACTGTTCGATGGTGAATTTGGCTGCCGCGGCCCGCTCGACGACGTTCTTGGAGAAGTCGCCCACCACGGCATCGTCACTCGTGATGTCGAATGAGCCGCTGTCGTCATACATTTCTTCCATCTCGTTTTCTTTATATCAGGCGGCCGTCAGGGTACAGGGTAAAGGGAGGGACGGGGTCGAATGGATCAATCAAATGCAACCTGAGCCACCACGTTACCAATAATGAAATTGAGGCTATTTGGCGTATGAACCAATTTTCCTTCTTTTTCTCGTTCACGCTCAGAAAGAAAGTCAAGGGAAATTGTGGAGAGTAGAGCAAAACGATCTTGCGTGCGTGGAAAGGAGAAGGCGTAGTACAAGAGTCACCTCAGAACCCACGCTGGTCGCCTTTCTGCCACACAAGACAGAGAGGCCATCAAGACACTCTACATTCATTATATTTTTTCATCTTGCCAATGGGATTATTCTTCCCTCTGGCCGTAGCGTTTGTGGCGCCCCTCTTGGCGTCACTTGTGCCCAAGTTCATCTATCGCCAGGGCCTGAGCGCCAAGGCCAACCACATCATGCTGGGCGTATCGGCCGGCCTCCTCTTCGCCATCGCCACCCTGGACCTCGTGCCCGAGGCCTTTTCCATGACCGCCCAGGCCTCCTTCTCTGCCCCGTCCAGCCACGGTACTACCAACTTCCTCTACTTGCGTCTTTCCATCTAGCGTCGCCTTCATTCCCACTGTTGTCGTGTTTGTAGCGAACGAGAGCGGCCATGACCACGGAAGCGAGCACGGCGGCGAAGGCGACCATGGCCACGACCACGGCGACGAGGAACATCCGAGTGCGCGCTCGCCTCCTTCTTGATAGAGCACATGCGAAAAGTGGTGTCGGTGATGGAGGATGGCCATATCACGCATTCGTACTCATGCGCTTTGGTGGCACGCGCAGGCCGAATCGCGATGATCGGGGTGGGCGTGGGCTACCTGGTGCTGCTCATGGTGGAGCAGATTCTCACCAACTCCGGACATTCACACTCCCACGGTACCCGGCACGCACACCACACACCGCACGCCACAGACATGATACGCGGTTGGTCTGTTACAGAGATGAACTTGACTCACCTCACGCGATTGCATTGGTCCATCAGGCACGTCGCTGCAGATCAACGATCTTGACGTGCGCCGCGAATTGGAGGAAACTCACGTACGCGTGTCCGGCATACGCTGCAGCTACTCCTCACCGCTTGTGCTCCACTCAGTGTTGGGCGCACCGCTCACGACGATTGATGATGCCTCACCTTGCAGGCGCACTCGCACGGCAACCGACACGGGGGCGACAGCGGAGGATCGCTGTCCGAGTCCTTCTCCACGGTGGCCCTTGTCGCCCTCGCCCTCCACTGTCTCGTAAATCTCGTCCCCACGCGCCACCGCACACGCACGCACACGCCTGACGGTCGCGCTCACTCCGCGTGGCCGCACAGGTCGACGGGTTTGTGATGGCCGGAGCCTATGAGGCGTCGGCTGAGGTGGGAGCACGAGGTTTGCCCCTCCCTCTCCCCGATGATGATCTGTTCGGCCGACTCACACATCAACCATTGTTCTTCTATCGACACTTGTCTGCAGTGGCGCTGGCGCTGATCGTCCACAAGATCCCGGACGGGTTCGTCCTGTCGGCCGTCCTTTCTGCCTCGCGAAGCAACGCTTCGTTTTTCTCGACCGTCGCTTTCCTCGCCGCCATGACCCCGCTGGGTACGGACGGCCAACCATTCAATGCCTCCCTTCCCTTGTTTTGGCCCAAGTCCACTGAACTCCACACAGAGCTCAGGAGTGGCGTTGTTTTATTGAACTTCACTCCTTCACTAACTTCTTTGACGTCGAGCAGGAGGCCTGCTGGGCTACGTGTTGATGGGCGGCATCTCTCCGCAGGTCCTCGGTTTCGTGCTCGGGTTTGGGGCCGGGACTTTCCTTTTCATCACTGCCACGGGTACATATTTACATATTTATTTATGTTTTAATATTCCTACATGCCATTACATTTGGAGAACAACGATCGGTGCTGACCTTTGTTCCTTGTCCTAGGTATCATTCCGGAAATCATGAGCAAGGAAACGCCCCGAGGGATTCGGAACTGGTCGCTCATCTCGATGGTGGCCGCCTACGCTGGCTTCTTCCTCTTTGACTCCTTCTTCCACGCCCACTGAACCCCTGCGCCACACGTTCATCATCGGGCCAGAGAGCTCTCGTGGGCTTGTACAGTGAATGCAGTTCTTCACCAACACCAAGGGATGTCGACCTGGGGGGGGGCATCACATGCGCCTCCTTGGTACTGGCTGTCAAAGCCAAAGTGAATGAAGAGGTCTTGGATCAGCTCTTGCAACCCACAGTGAGCAAAGTGAAAGGTGAAGATAGAGAGACCTGGTACGTGAAGTGGTCTTCTGCCCATGCCATTGGGCAGTGCCATGGTGCCCTTAATGGAGGGCAACAACGACATGCCAGAGCAGCTTCAAGCATAACCGGGCAAAAAGGAGAGTGAACGGAGTGGGATTTGAACCCACGCATCCGAAGATAACAGTGCCTTAAACTGTCGCCTTAGACCGCTCGGCCATCCGTCCTAGCTGCTCAAGTGGAACGTCACTGAAGAGGCCAGCAGATTTGTTTACCACCTCGCAAAACAACTCCGGCAAGTCGTGATTTTGTGGTGAAGGTTTTGTTGTTGGGTTGTTGGAACCGCTCAGCCCCTCGGAATGGAGGGACGAGCAGGCCACCACTTTCAGTGATGTAGACTATGAACCAAAGACGTAATGCAATGGATTATTAGTACCGTACTCACACTCTTCTGCGCGTCTTCTAACCACCCCAACTTCATGTTTATTGTGGGACGGTACTCTTTTTGCCGAACCATTAGCACCACGACAAGAAAAAAGAACGAAGAGAAAAAAGATGCCCCATGAAAGAACACCACTATTATTTTCTATTTTACAACGTTTTAAGGGACTACTTACACATACACATGAGTCATGAAGATGCTGCTAGAGCGCGGGCGTGCTGCCACTGGGTCTGAGGAGGCGCACGTGCTTCATGATGCGTTTCCGATGGCCCAGGGCGTCGACGCCCAGCTCGGCCAGCTTGAGATCGGTGAGTTGCAGGATCTTGAGCCCGTCCACCTCAGCAGCGTAGAAGAGATGAAGGTACTGCTGCAGCTCCATCGTTCGCAGCCAGTCGCACACGTCGCCCAGCGTCCAGTACTCGGCGTGCGGCTTCGCCTTGAGTCGGTCCTGCGGAGAGAACGAGAGTTCCCTGTGCATTCCCCCACACAATCAAGAATGTGAGCCACATACCGACAAGGAATGTGAGCAGGACTGTCAAGAAGATAGAGGGCGTTACCGAATCATTCTGAGTATGCGCTTGACGTGTCCGAACTTGGACACGCCGATGTCGACCAGTTTCTGCTGGGTGAGCCCGAGTAGCACCTGCCCGGACACCTTGTGCTTGATGAATGCGTCGGCGTATTCGAGCAGCCCGTGGAGGCCGAGCCACATCGCCACCCCACCCACTTGCCACCGCCCGACCTCTGTTCTCATAACAACCACACCACCTCTCGTCAGCTCTAGTCGAGAGAGTAAGTGTGTGTGGAATGTCGTGTACCTTGGTCGACCCAGCTCCAGACACAGGTGGCCGAGATCGCTTCGATGGCCTTGACGAGCTTTTTCCTGTCGCCCAGCTTGAGCACGCCCAGGGTCATCAACTCCGGCCCGGATAACCGCAGGAGCAGCTTGCCGTCGATGCCGGCCTGGGCCACGGCCCCCACCGTCTCGGGCGAGTAGGCGCTCCGCTCCAGCCATCTCACCACATCCGCGGGCGTCCACTGCAGCACCTCTGCCGGCCAGCACACGGTGAGCACACACCCGGGCAATGGTCGGGTAGTGCACAGGAATGTGGGGTATGTACCTTGCTTGCACGGGCCGGGTAAGCTGCCCAGGCACTTCTTGTGGAGGCTCGCAAGGCAGTCGATGGAGGCGGCCCGCGGCTTCTCGTCCGCTACCGCAGGACCCGAAAACGACGATAGCAGGTCCGACGACGATGTGGACGGCCACGACGATGAGAGGATCTCGGGATCGGGCTGCCCGAGGCGGTCCTCTTCGGGGAGGCGTGAGTCCGCGGTAACGTTGGGGCTGCAGACCACCTGATGGGCCGCCAGAAAGGCCTCTAGCTCCTGTGGGCAGCTTCCAGCGAGGGCGAGGGTCAGGCGCCGCCGCAACTCCTTCGGCCGAAGATGGCAGGCCAGTGGCACGGGCGCGCACGGGGACGACGGCGATCGTGACTCCCCCTGATAATCAGTTGTAAGTATACAAGATTTGCCGTGTGTTGTGAGTACCGACCGAGGTGCACGACGGGAGTCAGTAGTACCATCCAGGCGAGGAACATGGAGTGGACGACGGGGATGTGGTCGTGAATGAAGTCGTTGAAGGGCAGCATGCACACCTCCTTCTCAAAGGGCGTCTCATTGACCAGCGTCTGGAGCAGCTTGGCCACCAGCACCAGGTTGCGCTTGGCCTTGGGCGTGACCTCTCCTGGTTGTCACCCCGAGTCAACACCGCACACGACGCACGGCACGACACATGCACTGGAAGATGATTGATGATGAAGACGGTTACCTGGCTTGGCGAGGTTGTGGTTCTCGGGCGCAACGATGGCCGGGCRGAAGAGGCGGAGGCAGATGAGCGCGCCCACGGCCTTGAACTCTGACCCGGGGAACCGCTCACGGACGGCGCCGAACATGTGCCGCAGCATCGCGCGCAGGGCGGGCGAGCACGCGCGCATCGCCGCATCGATGGCCTGCAGGAACTCGAGGGCCAGCTCCTGCAGCTTGCGGCGGTTGGGTGCCACGATGTCCCGGAAGTAGGCCTGTTGGGCCTCCTGCGCCGCCAGCTGACTCGCTTCTCGCAACCGAAGCTCGTCCGAGTCAACGTCGTCGTCGGGCTCTTCCGCGCGTACGGAGATCTCCACCGAGTGGATGCGGGCCATGGCCACGTGGTGGCTCGAAGCGCTACGCAGTCCTCGGGGCGAGGCCGAGCCGAGCGATCGAGGCTGATGGTGAGGCGCGCGACGTGATGGTGTGGGCGATGTGGAGGTGTAGAAGGAGGGCGGAGAGAGCTGGAGGCCCAGCTCGAGGGCGAGGCGCGCGGGGTCGACTTCGACGCTGGCCGGTCGCTTGCAGAGGGTGCGGACCAGGGTGGTCATCAGGGTGTTCCCACGGAGGCCCTTGCCCAACGTGGCCTGGCGGGCAAATTCGCCGACGAGGTCAACCGCCAGACCACCACCTCGCCAAAGCACGCCCTCGTCAGCTGCATGAGAACGAACAGAACATCAATGCTGGCCAATTGGTTGAGGTCCGCCAACACCACTATGAACAAGCAAGAATTATATAGATATATTCTGGGCAGTTGGTCGTTGGGGCGCCTGGACCGCTAAAAGGTGCTAGACGGAACACGCGGATGTAATGGGCGCCAATGGCACGCGCGCAAGA
>CACVKS010000656.1:0-24219 GCA_902749335.1 Acanthamoeba triangularis
CTCCACCCCCCAACATGTGTCACCCACCCTGGTGTCACTCCCACAACACCTTCAAGGAGGAACTGAAGGTCAGTGCAGGTTTTGAGCTTTATCTTGCAGGAGACATGTCACATAGGTGGCATGACCACCGAGAATAGAGAGAATGAAAGTAGCAAGCCGTCCTAGCTCAGTCGGTAGAGCGCAAGACTCTTAATCTTGTGGTCGTGGGTTCGAGCCCCACGGTCGGCTATCTCCTTTTTGCCCTGCCAAACCTTTCTTGCCCATTGTTACTAAAGTACCACTGTCCAGGACACCGTACTCTCCTTATTTATCAGACTCATTCCAGCACTGTATCCTCCCTTGCCTCTCCCCTCGCTAACACCACCGCCTTTGTCGCGCAGTCTGAGACTCATACTATTTATAACACACATCGCCTTGTCTCTGACTCTTCCCTGCGGGGAAATGAGAAAGAAAAGGAAGGAGAAAGAAAGAAAAGGAGATGTGTTTCCAGAGCCAGCAGAGATCGAAGGCGAGAAGAAGAAGGGCGAAGGAGGAAACGAAGCCCGTACGACGGGGGAGGAGATGAACAGGGGACCCCTGCGCGAGCACGCTCGATCATACCAGATCGAGATCCTCGAGCGCGCGATTCGAGAAAATGTGATCGCCTACGTGCCCACGGGGGGCGGCAAGACCTTCATTTCAGTCATGCTCATCCACGAGATGGTCTGCCATCAGGCCAGCGCGCTCGCCCCTGCTCCATCCTCATCATCTTCGGCATCTGCCGCTACGCAAGAGAATAATCAGCAAGTAGTCGCGGCGCGACGAAAGCATAAAATGATCTTCTTCCTGGCCACCACCGTGCCGCTGGTGACGCAGCAGGCCGAGGTCATACGTCGCCGCACGTACCTCTCCGTCGGCCACTACTTCGGCGAGATGACCCCCAACACCGGGAGTACGCCATCTCTCTCCTGCCGTGTGTGTCGTGCGTGTCGTGTGCGATCGTGAGCACACGAGGCTTACACACGAATCTTGTGCACTATCAGGCAAGTGGGCCTGGGAGCGCGAGTTCGCGGCGCACGACGTGTTGGTGATGACGGCGGCCATCTTCCTGCACCTCCTCGCGCACGGGTTCGTGCGCATGCGGGACATAGCGCTGATCATCTTCGACGAGTGCCACCACGCGCGCAAGGACCACCCCTACAACCAGATCATGCGCGACTTCTACCACGCGCCCGACCCCGACCCGCTGGGCGGCGGCGGCGGCGGCGAGGCGATGGACACGGCCGTCGCAACCACCACCGCCCTCGGCAACCAACGACCCGGGCGGCCCAAGATCTTCGGCATGACCGCCTCACCAGTCCACGTCACCCTCTCCCAAGTACGCTCGCGCACCTCATCATCGCACACGCACACACAACCGTCGCACGCGCACGCACACAGTGTGTCTGACGGCGACTTCGCACACACGGCCACGAGCAGGGCTCTCTGGGCGACAGCTCGTGGGCGTGCGAGGCGGAGCTGCGCAAGCTGGAGCGGCGGATGGACTGCCGGGTCTACACCGCGACCGACCCGAGCGCCGTGTTTCAGTACATCGTCAAGCCCGAGGAGAGGCTGCTCTACTACAACCCGCCGCCGCCGCTGCCGCCGCAGGTCGGCTGGGCCAGCGTCATCGAGCAGCTCGAGGCCCTCATCGTCACCAGGCACGGCAGCAAGCGGCTGTGGAAGCAGCGCCGCGACGCCGAGCGGCGTCAGTTGGCGCGCGGTGGTGTCGCTGCCGCTGCGTCGATGCCGACACCGACGTTGCCGATGGAGTTTGCGCTGGTGGAGCACCTCAGGGCGATCCAGTCCACGCTCGTCCAGCTCGGCCCGCTGTGCACGCTCTACTTTGTCGATGCGATGCTGCGCAAGCGCACGGCGGCGCTGACCAACGGCAGCCAACGGCAGGGGCCAGCGGCCTCAACGCAAGAGGGCGCGGCGGTGGCGGCCAGCGAGGGCGACGAGATCTCCGATTTCCTGCAGCGAGAGTGCGTCGGGCACCTGCACTACGTGCTGCAGGAGCGGCTGATGCCGACGACGACGCCCAAGATCCACACCCTGCTCAAGAAGCTCTGCCAGTACCACGACAAGCCCCAATTCCGCGGCATCGTCTTTGTCGACCGAAGGTGCGCCGCACCGCGCGCCTGTGCACGCGCGCGCTTAAGCGTGAAGAGAACTGACGGCAGATCGGGTGTGCGCTTCTGGTGTGTGTCGTTGGTCGTGTCAGGCCCACGGCCAAAGCCCTGAGTAGTCTGCTGCAGGGACTGAGCCGTTCACAGCCCGAGTTCAGTTTCCTCCGGTGCTCCTTCCTCGTGGGCCACGGCACCGGCTGTACGTTCCCACTGGCTTTGGCCTTCAACCTACATATTTGATATATTTCACAAATGAACATTTTTAATGTATATATATATATATCTTGAATGCCGACAGCCAAGGTCCGCAGCGCCGACGACATGGGCCACAAGGAACAGACGAGAGCGGTCGAGGCCTTCCGCCGAGGCGAGCTCAATCTGATGATCGCCACCAGCGTGGCCGAGGAAGGCCTCGACATACAGCCTTGCAATCTGGTACCCCTGCTCCTCAGCTCTGCCGACGCATCGCCACCAAGGGGTAGCAGCGACTGATGGCCTTCGTTGCGTGCGCCTGCCATGTGCCGTGTGTGCCGTGTGCGTGTGCGGTGGTGCGTGTGCGTCGTGTTTGCATCGTGGCAGGTCATTCGGTTCTCGGCAGTCCAGAGCTCCACGCAGTACATTCAGTCTCGCGGGCGAGCGCGGCATGCGCAGGCCGAGTATGTCGTGATGGCCATGCGAGGTAACCACCCTTGCGTGCGTCATCATTTCGTTACACCCATCGCCGTCACCATCGCCATAATCGATTAACGTGTCCTCTCCGGTCCAGATGACTCAGCGCCGCACACGGCGATGAGAAGAGCGCACGAGGCCGAGGCCCAAGCCAACGCCGCCTGCGGCCGGCGCGCCCAAGCCGCCGATCTCGTGTTCGACAACATCGATGGAGCCAGCGCTGAGGAGGTGCTCGAGGTGGTGCGCACCGGGGCCAAGATCACGCTGCGCCTGAGCGTCGCCCTCATCCACTACTACTGCGCCAAGCTGCCCCGCAACCGCTACGCGGACTGCTCGCCCGAGTTCGTGTACGAGGAGATCTACCACGGCCGACCCGCGCAGATGATGACGCCAGCCGGTGATGATGATGATGAGGAGGAGGAGGAGGAGGATGATGACGTCAGCCTCGGCGGGCGGCAGTTCGTGTGCATCCTACGGCTGCCGCTCGATGCGGCCGTGCGTGAGGTGCGCGGGACGCCGTGCGGGTCGAAGGCCGAGGCCAAGCGGGTGGTGGCCCTCAAGGCCTGCCAGGAACTACGCCGGATGCGGGCCCTCGACGACCTCCTCCTGCCCACCGGTAGCCCCGGCGCCGAAGAACCCATCGTCGCACCACCTTCGGACTTCGCTGACGCCGACGCCGACGCTGACACCCAAGCCGACACCGACGCCGAAGCCGACGCCGAAGCTGAGCAACAACAAGAAGAAGAGGAGAGGAGCCCCAGAGGTGCGGTGCAGAGCGTGCGCGGCGAGCAGCACAACGAGGTGCGGGTGTTGCCGGTTGCGGTGCCCAAGGCCCTGTCTGGTCGGTGGCCTCTCGACCCGGCCCAGCCGCTCCCGGTGCACCTCTACACCATCACCCTCTCCGGTACTGCCGACCGCCACCTCCTCCCCGCCCCTTTTCTCAGCTCGTCTCCGTGGGCGATTGTGCTCACCTCCCCGATTTACGTCGCGCGTGTGCCGTGCGTGTCGTGTGTCTCATGTGTAGGCGCGCCCATGCGCTACGGTTTCGTCACGGCGGCTGCCGACGTGTGCCGTAACTGTCCGCCGTTCACCATCTACCCGCGCGACCCACTGGTGGCCACCCTGCGCAAGCGCATGCATCCCGGCGAGCCGAGCCCCGCGGCCGATGACGACGGCCTGACCCGGACCGAAGCCGACGCCAATGCCGAAGCCGACGTCAACGCCAAGGTCGAGGCGGAGGTGCGCGTCACCTACAGCGAATCGATCGTGCTCGACCCCGAGCAGGTGGTGCTCGCGTGGAAGTTCCACTTTGTCTTCTCCACCATCGCCAGCCCGGCCCGGTCCGCACTCGGCGACCTCGAGGACCGCACCCGCGCCGCCTTCTCCGCCGCCGACGGCCATAGCCCACCGCCGCACATAGCCCAATCGCCGCCGGTCGACAAGAACACCAGCAGCAGCGACAAGAAGCTGTACCTGGTGCTCCCGCTTCGCGACCCGTCATCGTCGGCTCAAGGCGACGGTGGCGGCGTCGACGAGGCGCGATCGTCGGCCGGCGTCGATTGGGCCTTCGTGCGGCACGTGTTGTGGCTGGCCGAAGGGCAGATCGCCATCGACGGCCTCGCAAGGCATAGCGAGGTCGACCAACCACCGCGAGGCCCGAGTCTCGCCCTGGACCGGCCGGTCGCATTCGCCGGCGGCGGCCTCTACTCGTTCCCGCTGTCGTCTTCGTCTTCGATGGACGAACCATTGGCTCTTTACCCGACCTACGCGCCGGAGCGCTACTTCCTCTTCTTCCGCCCGCGCACCGACCTCACCCCGGCCTCGCCCTTCTGCGGCACCCGCCTGCGCAACATCACCGCTGCCGCCGCCGACAACAATGCCAACAATGCCAAAAATGACAACACTTTCGTGGTCGACGGCCATGAAGGTGAGCAGCTGCGGACCTTCGTGGATCACTACCGCGAGAGGTACGGAGTGGACGTCGAACCCGACCAGGCCCTGATCGAGGCCTGCTACCTGACCAACGCCAAGAACCTGCTCCGCCCGCCCGACTTCTACTCGCCCCACCACGGGACCCCCGGCGGCGCGGCCGAGCGCAGGCCGAAGAAGGCGGTCCGGCAGACGACGCTGTTCCTGGTGCCGGAGCTGTGCCGGGTGCACCCGATCGCCGGCCGCTGGCTCATCGACGCGCTCAGCCTCCCGTCGATACTGTGGAAGACCGAGGCCCTGTTCCTCGTCGACGAGCTCGTGCGGCGCGCCGAGCTCCCCATACGTGCGCACCTCCCTCATCACGCGCGTCGTGTGTCCCGTGTGCGTCATAGGTCGCGTGAGTTACCTGACACGTCGTGCGGTGTTGACATCATGATTGCAGAACACGAAGCCGACTTGGCCTGGATTGTGAAGGCCCTGACGTCACCCAGCTGCGATGAACGTACGCTGACGCGCGCAGCGCAGGCGCATGATGAGCTCGTGCATTGTTGCTGACGTGTGCACTTCGTCCGCGACACACCGCAGCCTACAACTACGAAGTGCTCGAGACGTTGGGTGATTCATTCCTCAAGCTGGCGGTGAGCGCTCACCTCTTCATGCAGCATCCGCACAGCCAAGAGGGCCTGTACGCGCCATCTCTCTCTCTCTCTCTCGCGCGCGCGCGCGCGCGTGCGGGTGGCCTGTAACGCTGACGCGTGCTGCGTATCACGTGGGAGCTGTAGGCTGTCGACAAAGCGGGCGGGGATTGTGTGCAACCAAAGCCTCAGCGAGCTGGCGCTGAAGAAGGACCTCGACCGCTACCTGGCCGTCTCGACCTTCACCCTCCAACGCTTTCACCTGCCCGGCGTCCCCTCCTCTTCCTCCGCTTCGTCGTTATCGTCGTCGGGGCTGAGGGAGGTGGCGGACAACGTGCTGGCTGACTGCGTGGAGGCGTTGATCGGGGCGTGCTTCGTCATCGGCCAGACGCCGACGGCCCTCCACTTCATGCGCTGGCTCGGATTCGACCTGCGCGGGCTGGACCTCCTCGCTCACTGGAGCGCCTCCTCCGATGCGCTGTCTAAAGTAACGGGCGAACAAGACGACACCAGTGGCTACAGGGCCTCCTTCAGCTCTGAAGTGTTTGGTACGTCGTGTGTGCGCGTGTCGTGTCGTGTGTGTGCGCGCGTGTCGTGTCGTGTCGTGTACGCGCGTGTCATGTCGTGTGCGTGCCATGTTGTGTGTCGTGTCGTGTGGGTGATGACTGATGATTGGACTCTCTACAGAGAAAATGGAGGCCGTGCTGGGGTACTCCTTCCGCAATCGGGTGTTGCTGCAGGAGGCCGTCACCCACATGTCCTACATCATGGCCACCACCCGCTCCTACCAACGGTTTGCCCTGACCCCCCCCCAAACCACACTGCACACGACAGGCGCGTGTTTGCGTGTGCTGACTGCTGCGTTCCAGGCTGGAGTTCTTGGGCGATGCGGTGCTGGACTTCCTCATCATGCGGCACATCTACGGCGCCCTGCAGGCCTCGACCGACGCGACAAAGCCCATCACGCCGGCCCTGCTCTCGGCGCTGCGGGCGCGGATGACCAGCAACGAGCTCTTCGCGCGCATCACCGTCGACCACGGCCTCCACAACTTCCTGTCCCAGGCCTCCCCGACCCTCTTCCACAACATCAACCACTACATCGCAAGTGCGCTTCACCCCAAGCAGCACCAACAACACAACCACCAGCTGCCGCCTCCGGTACCAACGAAGGCCAAAAACGGCACCAAGGTATTCATTCTTGTGAGTCCTGTGGTGGATGAACGATGAAGGATGATGTTGCTGACGACGGTGGATGTGTGGCAGGTTCACGTGCCCAAGGTGCTGGGCGACTTATTCGAAGCGCTGACGGGAGCCGTGTTCGTGGACTGCGGCGGAGACCTGGAGTTCACGTGGCGCATCCTCCAGCCCTTCCTAGCACCCCACCTTGCCCATCTGCACCTGCCCGACCCCTCTCATCATGACCCGGATGGTGCTGATGATGGTGATGGTTCATTGTAAATACAAAAGGGAACAAGAAGTGGAGAAGCAAAACACAAGCGCTGAGTAGAGAGAGTGCAGACAGAAGGCTTCTGCTCTGTGTGGCTGCTGAACACCCTCCCCCATCAGCGTGCGCGTGTAGCGTGATGAACTCGAAAGATCGGCGCTTGCTTAGAGCACGTAGTGCTTGCCAACAAGCTGGTGGCACGAAGGGCAGTGGTGCTGAGAAGAGAGAAAGAGAAGCACGGTGAGCAAAAAGATGGTGCAAAGATGCACATAACTCTTATGGATATAGCAATGATTTGATCCAATTTGATGCACATACCTCCACGTCCTTGCACTGGTCGACGAAGAAGGGGATCAGGCAGCAGCCGGCCCACAGGCCGACAAAGCAGCAGAGGCCAGCCGACGCGTAGGTGGCCATGCCGGGAGTGTACTCAGTAGTGGTCACACCCTGCACACCGCACCACTGGCAGACGTGGTTCTCGGGGCTGAAGCGAGAGAGATGGAAAAATTAAAAAATGTCAGATTATCATCACACTAAAAAAACAGGAAAAGATGAAGCGTACATCTCGGTCCACTTCTTGTTGATCATGACGACCTGGGGTCCAGGTCCCTGCTGGTAGGTCTGCTGAGGCGCGCCGGGGTAGGCCGCGGGGATTTCATGATGATGGTGATGAGCCGGGGGCGGCGAGTTGTAAATGGGCTGGCCGTAGGACTGCTGCTGCTGTCCGAGAAGGGCCTGCTGATCCACGGGGATCTGGGAAGCTTCGGCGGGGTACTTATCAGCCATTTGTTAAGATTGATGATTAGCGTGTGCGGATGGTGCGTCTCGTATTTATCACTCACTTCGGCCTGCCCAAAGGCGGAAAGAGAAAGCGAAGGTGCGACCAGTAGAAAGTGCGAATACAACTTCATTTGGAAGCAGGTGTGAAACAATGCAAGGCATGCAGATTCCAAATGGCAGGGCAGTGGAAAAGGGGAAGAAGGGCAGCAGGGGTGGCCACAAACAACCAAATCAACAGAGTTGATGGCTAAAGAAATAGAGCAAGGCATTCATGCCAGTTGTGATGGCAGTCACAGCCCCCACAGTTCTCCAAGCAAACCAGACTGCACCCTTAAATTGCTGTCCACCCCAAGAAGCTCATCACTCACTGCAATTAACCCTATCTTAGACATGCAGGGGCCAGGAGATTACAAGCTGGCCTGGTCAATTGAGGGTAGCTACAGTGGCAGTCTTTGGCCTTCCACGTGGTAGTGTGATGATGTGGCTGTGCATCACTAAACAAGGGGCAGTGGCTAAAATTTTCTTTTCGTAGAAATTTTTACTTTTATCTACTCATGGATGAAGACGCAGGGGAGCGCAAGGTGACCTGCGAAGATGCAGATCACCTCCCAGAAGAGGACCCAACTGCGCAGCTCTCCAAGCAGATATTGGCCCAGTTTGGGTTTGCACAGGCGCAGCCCAAGAAGAAGATGAAGGACATCGAAAAGAAGGGAAATCGCAGTGCGGGCCGGGGAAGAGCCCAAGGAGCGGCGAGCAATGGCAGCGTGGTGGCAGTCGCTCGCAAGGGGACCACTGCCGCCAGTACCGTGGGCGCTGCCATGAGCAGGAAGAAACGAAAATCTACGGAAGATGATGCAGATGATCTCGTAGCGGCGCCGCAAGGCATCACCAACGACGAGGACGAGGAGGACGAAGGTCTCATGTGGGAAGGTTCGTAGCCATGCACGGCTTTGATTTTTACGTAGGGCTCAGTGGTTCAGTGCCTGACGCGTCTGGGGTGGGTCTACACGCGCAGAGGTGGAGTTCGAGCAGCGCAGCAACGAGTGCGAGGGACACAAGGATAGCACAGCTGATGACCGTGCCGAGGATCAAGTCGATGACGGCGATGATGGTGACGACGATGCCTTCCTCGCTCCAGCCCCACGTACGCTGCTACCAGCCAGTGGGCTGAGCGTTGTTGTTGTGTGAGTTGGCCTTGACCGACAGTTTCTTGCGGCAGCGGCCAGAAAGAGCAGCGGCAAGGCACAGCGGAAGCCCAAAGTGGCAGAACCAAAGCAGGAGAGCAAGAGCGCAGCAGACCCGGTCGCTCTCAGCACCGACCTCCAGTGCGCCTACGCCATCACCGCTGTCTTCACGAATTCGCAATGGCCGCTCAGGCCTGTGTGTGTCGTGTGTGTGCTGCAGGAACCTGATCATGAAAGGCAAGCAGAAGCGAAAGCGAAACGAGAACAAGAAGGATAAAAAGGAACAGACGTCGAGGCAGCAGCAAGCGGAAAAGCGGCAGCGCAAGGAGAAGCAGCAGATGGCCGTCGAGGTGCATAAGACGCACCTCCTGTGCCTGCTCGCGCACCACTACCACAACAACACGCAGCTCGAGGATGAACTTCTCCAGGTACGGTCGTGTGTCGTGCGTGCCGTGCATGCGATCATGCTCACAACACACACACACACACACAGTCGACGCTGCTTTCGCTGGTGCCGTCTGACCTGTGGATTCTGCACCCCAACGTGGGCCACGAGCCCGACCTGAAGAAGAGGCTGCGCGAGCTGATGAAGTGGTTCCGCGACACGTTCGAGATCGACAACACCGGTGCGGCTGCGGAGCGAGCCAGCGAAGAAGGGGAGGCCGAAGCGCTCGAGAAGAAAAGCGCCGCCGAGTGGAAGAAAGAGGCCGAGGAGAGCAGGTTCAGTGTGCTGCCCGACCGGTTGCTCCGCGTCATCGAACACAAGAGGGGCACTCCCACACAAATCGCACAGGTACACGACACGACACGACACGACCAACGACACGACGACACATGATGCGCGCGTACGGATGGAGACGGTGGCATCGGAAGAGCCGAGGGAGGCGAAGAAATTCTTGACGCCGCGCGGGCTCCGCTTGGGCGTGCCCGTCCCGGAAAGCGCTGCGGGCGCTCCGACACGGCCATGGGCTAATTACTATGGTTCCAGCTGTTTGTGTCGCTGTGTCGCACGCTGTCGTTGACGACGCGCTACGTGGCCGTACTCGACCCGATCACATTCAAGACGGCCACCCCCAGGAAGCCTCCGCAACGGCCCTCAGCGTCCTCCAAGGGTACAGCGCCCGCTTGGGCGCGCAACTCTCTCGCTCTCTCTCTCTCTCTCTCTCTCTAGCTCACTGCTGGGGCGTGCGTGCGCCGTGGACTCAGGCAAGTCAAAGTCCAGCAAAACGCTTTTCGATGACGACGAGGATGAAGACGAGGAGCAAGAAGCCGACAGCAAGGGCAAGCGAAAGCGGAAGCAGGCACCAGCACCGAGAAAGCGACAGTCGCCAGCAAAGAAAGAAGAGGTCGACGAAGGGGATGAGGGCGAAGAAGAAAACGAAGACGACTTCTTGACGATCGTGCCCTCGCTCATGCCCCGCTTTGCCTACTCGTCGCCGGATGACAGCGACACCAAGCCACGGGCCACCAGCAGCAGCACGTCGGCGGGCACCTCGCCCTCGGCCGCGGCGACGGCCGCTGGCGACGGGCTGACGCCATCGCCGTCCAAGAAGCCGCGACGCACCACTCCGACCACGTCGCCCTCTCCCTTGACTTCGCCCCCGCGATCGACATCGACCACGCCCACCAAGAAGAGGTGCGCCGCACTGATCGAGCTATGCTGCGCTGCGATTGGCTGGCGTTGTGCCGGCATCCTCTCATCGGTTTCCATCGAAAACGCGCAGGCTCCAGGGCGGCATTCCGAGGGACATGCCCTCGCTGTGGGCCGAGATCTACTACCCACGCGAGACGCGCTGGATTCGTACGTTGTTACATGGCAATCAAGCATTCGTGCTATGCAACGTGGCTTTACGGAACTGAACTGTTCCACCCCTGGTGATCAATCAGATGTCGACATTGTTCGCAACGCAGTGGATCAGCCGCAGTACTACGAAGAGACCTACCCGTCTATTCAGTTCGCCTACGTCGCCTCATTGGCTGGTACGCGGTAACCCCTCGCTTTCGATCGTAAGCACAGTGAGCGATCAACACCGTTGAGTGTGTGTGTGTCGTGTGTGCAGAGGGTTCGTTGAGCGTGCGAGACGTCACGCGGCGCTACACGTCCCGCTGGTCCGAAGTCACCCAGCGGAGGATGCCCGATCCGGACTGGTGGCACCAAACCCTCTCCGTCATCTCCCGCCCGACCGAAGCCATGCTCGTACGTCGTTGGTCGTTGGTCGTTGGTCGTGTCTCGTGTGGTGGTGTCGTTCCATTCTGACCTGAGCGGTGCCAGGATCAAAACTCGTACGACGAGTCGGAGCAGAAGGGGCGGGAGCTGACCGAGCAGATGCCCACCACGCTGTCGGCATTCAAGACGCATCCACTGTACTGCCTGGAGCGGTTCGTCCACAAGTACGAGGCGCTCTACCCCCGCGGGCCCGTGCTGGGCGAGTTCAAAGGCCAGCCCATCTACCCGCGCTCCTGTGTCCGCAAGGTACCCCACCCCACACCACGACAAGGAATGCGAGGCACGCACGACATAATTGGGATTCTGTTGTGTTTTGTTGTTGGCGCAGTTGCACACGAAGGACAAGTGGATACAGAAGGCGCGGGCGGTGCGCGAGGACGAGGTACCGATCAAGCGGGTGCGGAAGCTCATCAAGAAAAAGAAGACAACGAAGGGAAACGGCCGAGAAGAACAAGAAGAAGCGGAGGAGCAAGCCAGCCAGTCCCTCTTCAACGATGATGATGAAGAAGAAGGTGCTGAAGAGGACCCTAACGTGCCGCCCGAGGAACGCGACCCCGCTACCATGGTACCGCCACACAGTGCGTTCCAGTTGGAACGCCATATGCTCACCACCTTTGCTGCACGTGGTGGTCGTTGGTCGTGTGTCGTGTGTCAATTTTTGTAAATAGAAGAAGAGGAAGGGGAAGGGGAAGGGGAAGGCTGATGACGACGATCCCGACGACTACGTGGACCTGTACGGCAAGTGGCAGACCGAGGACTACGTCCCGCCCATGGCACTCGATGTATGTCAGCCCTTCGCTCAGTCCCTCCTCCCCCCCCCAGCAGGAGATGTACCGAATCTCAGACTTGTTCGTGCCGCACATTCTGCGACAATCGCGCAGGGTGTGGTCCCCAAGAACGAGTTCGGCAACATTTACCTGTTCAAGCCCTCCATGCTGCCCGTCGGCGCGGCGCATGTCAAATGTACGCCATGCCACCACCTCGAGAATCACACACGACACGACACGACGCACACGACACACACGACACACACGGGGCGTGTCCTGGTCATAACACGCGTCACCGCGATGCATGCGGCACAGACCCCAATGCGTGTACGATAGCGAGGAGGATAAACGTGGACTGCGCGCCGGCGATGGTCGGGTGGCGCTGGGCCGGCGCCCGATCCGTCCCCGAAATCGAGGGCATCGTGGTCTGCGAGGAGTACGCCAGTCTGATCGAAGAGGTGAGTGAGCCTTCTCCACCGCACGCAACGCGACGCAGCACGACATGGCGCGACACTAATATTATATATATATATAATACTCTATATTTCTGAAATGGTGATCAGCTGTGCCAAGAGGAGCTGGAGAGGAAGTTCCAGGCGGAGATGGAGAAGCGGCGCAAGGCTGTGGCGGAGCGGTGGAAGCGGATGGCCAAGAAGCTCATCGTCAAACAGCACCTGCGCGACAAGTACGAAGCACAGCAGCAGGTGTTGCGCGAAGTGACGCACGACGGCGGCGAGGGAGAGAAAGCGAAATCGAACGAGAAAGAGAAGGAGCTGACGATCACGGTCGACAAGGCGCAGCTGGAGAGCCGACGCCGCGGGGTGGAGCTGAACCACACCCACACGTTCGGGGAGGAGCGGTGCGTGGACCCCGACGAAGACCTCTGGGAGAAGACCTGCAGCCAGTGCGGCTTCGTCCTCGCCTTTGAGAAGATGTAGGCCTGGTGAATTAAAGTAGTCTGTGTTTCCCGGCCCGTGTAGGATGAGTCACCAGCAGTTCCTCTGGCTGGCTGCTGGCTGGAACCAAAGAGTCTTGTCAGTTGTGTACAAGTTGCTGGTGCGAAGAAGGCAATGCAAAGAGGTATGGATGCTGATCCACGGCGTGGCAGAGAAGAGCACTAACTTGTGGCTCAAGAGGGTGTCGAGTGCAGGTGTGGCCATCCACTGCCACGCTACTGGAAGGATCACAGGAGCCAGGAAGAAACAGTGAGGGTTACCCTGCGAGGGGTCGAATACGCCCTGTCCAACCCACCTGCCGTGAGCAACAGAAGATATGGCTTTGACTTGGTGCAGCTGAGTGTGTTGGTGGCTTTCAACAATCAAGGTCCGCTTCTGGCTAGGAGCGGACACCAGGTGTGTATGCACAACACCAACTGCAGACCCTACAGACATCTATAATGACACTAGAGCCTTGGAGGAGCTACACGAGGATTTGGTTCGCGAGTTTGGGAGTCAAGTACCACCGAGCTGGAGCAGCATCACCGAGCTCCGCAAGGTGTACCGCTGTCAAACTGCCAAGTGGAGGAACCACCGACTGGTAAGAGATAAAACTACTCCCTTTGCTACATTCATGCTGCATGCCACTCAATCCAATCTGCCAGCCTGGCAACTGGTTTGGCAATGCAGTCAGCGATGAGGAGAGCGAAGATGTGGTGGACCGTACGACAAGACGGGCGGTTTCAAGCGACCACCAAGCGGCAGTGAGCGAAGAACACCTGGGCTCGAGCCCCTCGGCGCCAGTTCAGAGGAAGCGCGAAAGGGAGCCCGAACGAGGGGATGATGAAGAGAAGAAGAACTGGAGAAAGTACGACTTCATCTCGGTGGCGAACTCTTTCGAGGCTCAGCTGCGCAGGATCGACGCCAAGCGCCGCCGGCTGGTGAACGAGTACTGGGCAGACATCGAGGCTCGGCGCGCCGCGATCGAGCGCCGGAGGCGGCTGGTGGCCCACGAGCACCAACGCTTGCGCCAGGCGAGAAGGAAGAACCCCGCGGCCCAGTTGCCGGAAGTAAAGGGCGAGAAGGTGGTGAGCGATTGAACGGCGACCGCACACGCACGCCACACGACACGACACAACACGACACGCGAACATTTACAGTCTTTATGATCAAAATTGGCGCACTACTAAATGATGGCTCGCTACGCGCCTCCTTTGTTGGTTCCCTTCTTGTTCTTGACGGGGTGGTCGGGACGAAAGTCGAACACCATGTCGCCCAGCCCACCGAAGCCTTTCATCACGATCCTGTCGTCGTACACGTCCATCCGGCTGAACGCGTTCGTTCCCGGCTCACACTCGACCTGCACTCGCCCAACCGCCCACGTTCAGAAGAGAGAAAAAAGCCTCGCGTTGAGAGGGCGTAAGGCCGACGAACCACGCCGGGGAAGATGTAGTGGTGCACGTGATGATTCCGATAGCCGCCGGCGTGGTCGTGGCCGGCCAAGACCACCTTCACGCAGTGGAACTTTTTCATGAGGGCCATCACCTGTCGACGCGACGCCATCCGGTCAGTTGCTGCGCGTGTGCTGTGTGCTGTGCCGTGCGCGCGAGGGGCAAACGTGGGGAGCAGCTCACCTCTTCGTAGTTCCAGATGACGGCGTAGGCCGTCTGGTCGTGGGGGCAGAGCGGAACGTGCGTGCAGATGACCACCCGTTGCTCCTTGGCCGTCGCATCCTCCAGCACCTTCTCCAGCCACTCCATTTGCTCATCGCCCAGCGCTGCGCGCACGCACGACAAATCCATAAGAACAAGTCCGTGTGTGTGCGTGAGCGTGTCGTGTGTGCGTGTGTGCGGCGCACACACCTCCATTGAAGGCGACATAGCGTCGTCGATAGCCGCGCAGGCCCACGGGCGAGTTCATGTCGGTGTTGGGGTTGTGCTGCTTGAGTATGCGCTCGGCCGCGGCCCGGCGCGGGTGTCCCTCGGGCCAGCCCATGATGCTGATGTCGTAGGGGTCGACCATGACGAACCGGAACCGCGCGTGCGGCGAGAAGTCGTAGTAGGCCGGCACGTCGGCGGCCAGGCCCAGCTTGGGGTGGAGCTGCGCCCGGGAGAGGTTGTAGAGGCAGTGGTTGCCCAGCAGGTGGTACACCGGACCCTGGAATTCCTGAAATACCTGCAGCACGGAGCACCCCGCACACACCGGCACGACCAGCCAACGTTGGTCACGTAAACACTCAGGAAAAGTGAGGGAGAGGGGGGAAGCGGTCAGCGGTGTCAGGTCGCACCTGGCGCAGTGCCTGCAGGGCGTGGCGGTAGTAGCGCTTGACGCCATGAAACGACTGCCCGTCGTCTACGTCGGCATACTGCACATCGCTGATGACCCCGAACGAAAACAGGGGCTTGGTTTTCCCCAGCTGAGCAGCTGCTAGTCCTTCTTCTTCCATCTTTGTTGATTGATCAAATGCAGAATGAAATCACACATCGTTCATCGATTTTATCTTAACTCGGAGTTCAGGCAAAAAAGCTGACGTGTTTGTTTGAGGAAAATTATAAAAAGAAATGCCCTGAAAAAAACAAAAAAAAAGATTACCCGCCCTTGCGCGGGACCTGGCCGTAGAAAAGGGCCGGATCGAAGGTGCTGTCGGTGGTGGCCTCCTTGGCCTTCCACGTCGTCAGCCTGGCCTCCTCGTCGTCATCCGATGCCGCCTTGCGGTCATCGTCCCGGTACTGGCGCAACATGTCGAGGCTCTCCTGCCGCTCCTGCTCCAGCCGCGTCAACTCGCCCATCAACTGTGTGCCGCACCACAGGCAGAAGTGCTGACGTCAGCAAAGAGCGAATGAGGAAAAAAGCGAAAGCGAAGGTAACAGGGCACGTACCCCGCTTTCCTGGGGCGGCACTTCGTCGTCGAGGGTGAAGGTGTCGGTGAAGGAGGGGTAGTTGAAGGGGTCGCTGTCTGGCGGCGTCGGGATGTACCACAGCGCCGAATGAGCTCCGAACACGAGCGTGATGTTGTTTCGCAGGAAGCCCAGTCGCTCCTGCGCAGGAGCCAGACCCACAAGTGGTACAACACGCGACACGCACACGACACGCACGCGACACGACCAACGACACACAGGTGAGTGCCAACGTTGGACGGCGGCGGCGGCGGCGTGAGAGGCAACGAAAAGCGCGTACGAGGCGGGGCATCTTGAGGCTCTGCTGGACTCGCTTCTTGAGGTGGGCCTTCTCGCAGCTCGGGGTGAGATAGACCACCTGCAGCATCATGGCCTGCGCCAGACTGACGATGCCGAAGCCGAACGACGACCACGTCATCAGCAGGCCCACCAGCACCAGCTTGGTGAACAGCGTCGCGGACTCGGACTGCCGAAAATGTAGAGCGTGTGTGGTGTGTGTGTGTCAGTCGCGCTTGCACGTGAGTGTCATGAACAGGCAGACGCGGGGTCAGCGTACATCGCTCCAGATGACTTGGTAGCAGCGCACGAGGAAGGAGAAGCAGATCGCTCCGCTCAAGACGGCCGCGTAGAAGAGGAGGAGCATGAAGTACTTCATGTTGGCCCAACCAACGCCTGCAACGCAGTCGGCAATCGTGCGCGCGCGTGCCACATTAGTCACTCAATCAAGACGAAGACGACGACGACTATCGAACTGTCACGTACAGTTGTTGACCCAGGGGCAATGATGATCAAACACGAGCACGCAACTGTACACCACCACCCACGGTAAGCTTACCTTCCCCCGCTGCTTTCATTGCGATGTTTTGTTGGGGGAGAACGAGAGAGAGAGAGAGGCGAACCGTTGGCAGTAGCGGCAGTGATGCGCACGCTTGGGGCGGTGGGAGTGGCACTTGCCGCACCAGTTCGTCGACGAGATGTCGCGGCTGCTGGGCTCGATGTACTTACCGCTCTCCAACATCTCGCTTGGCGGCTCCTGCACAACAAATAAATATTAAAATGTAAAAATATATTAACACGATAATAAAAATAATAATTGACCAACACACACTGAAAAAATAAATAAATAAATAAATAAAAGCGATTGAGGGTGTTCAGTTCAACAGATAAATAAATAAAAGCGATTTAGGGTGTTGAACAGTCCATAGAGAAAAGCGGTCAGCCGTACCCAGTCGAGGGGTACGTGGCCGGCAGGGGTGAGGCTGGTCTTGAAGAGGAGGTAGAGGACGAAGAGGGACAGCATGTGGATGCCCGCTACCCACAGGAGCAGCATCGTGTTGTCGAAGATCTGCCACGGAACGAAGACGTAGTGCCAGGCCGTGCCCAAGGCGCTGAACAGGACGACGAGCAGGAAGGGGAAGCAAATGTAGCGCGACAGCCACAGGAACCCTTCCCGGGATGCGTCGAAGCAGAGCAGCATCGTTCGATCGCTTTTCTTGTCATCTTGCTGTTCGAGCCGTCTCTGGTGGCCGGGGGTGGCTCCAGTCATCGCCGACCCCGCCTTCGCCTTGACTCGCAGCATATCATCGTGATGTCCTTCCATCGTATCTCGCGTACGATTTCCCAAATCCGATTCTATTCAGTCAAAGATTACGCCGCTTCGTGCACGGCGGAATCGCGAATATCCTCCTCGACGGCTTGGATCGAAGCTTAAGCTCACAGCATGCAACTCGGTCGGCGGCTGCAAGGCAAGAGAGTTATCTACTTCTTTGACAGCTGTCCGTCGGGCGGGAGAAAAGGAGAAAGGACGTCAGTTACAAGCTTGACACAATTTCATTATTATTACTTTGCTGAAGCCGGTGATGGCGCAACATCGCAACCGGACATTGCCCCAATTGGGAGGGTGGAGACGTGATATCACCAGACCAGGACGGGCGCGGCGACGTCCACCACTTGCAGTGTGAGCTGCACGTGGGCCGTGCGCAAGCCGGCAGGGCCGTAGACCGTCCGTGAGTTGCTGCCGAACCGTGACCGACTCGGCTCTGCGTTGTCGATCGGCGACGCCACGCCTGGTTCCAGGTGGCAACCGAACACCAGACCCTCGTAGTAGGCGCTCTCTTCCTCCTCCCCGAAGACCCACGATCCATCTGGCCGCACGTCGTCAGCCAACGCGACACGACGATCACCGCACCGCAACACGCACTGCCGTACCGTAGGTGAAAGGGCCTTGGTCCTCTTCGCTGGTGGCTCGGTGGGGCGGGTTGAAAGAGAGGAGAAAGTTGGCGCGGCAGCAGTCGCCTCGGTACTCGAGCGACGGCGCTCCCTCGCCAGGATGTGCGAAGCCCAGCCACCGCAGGCGGAAGAACACCAGCTCGCGTCTGCTCTCCCCGCCCAGCGCCTCGAACGACAACGCCCTGCGCGTGCGCGTGCGCGTGGAAAGGTAAGCAGCGTTGAGTACAGCGGCACAAGGAGACCTACCAGCGGGAGCCGCTGAGTTCGAAGGGGCCGATGTCGAGAGGTGCGTCGCCCTGCGTGGTACGCTCCCAGAAGTCGGGCAGCTGCACGGTGTGAGTCTCGGTGACGTAGCGCACCGACGCCAGCCCGGTGTTCACATCTGCACACGCGCGCGTAGGTGATGAATGACGGATTCAACGGATTGCACCGCGGCTACCAGGTCAGAGTGTGGGCGGGTACCCAGATAGGGAGACGCCGGCACGCAGGTCGGCAGCGCCCCGCCGGCGCCGGGAACGACGGCGTCCATCTTGAAGCACTGGAACGAGCCTAGGTGGTGGTGGTGGTGGTATGGTGAGTGTAAGCAAAAGGCGTCACTGCGGCTCCGATGGAAAGGTGCGTGCAGTACTATCAGCGTAGGGCGTGGTGGTCAGATCGGCCATCTGCGAGCCCGGCGCCATGGGCTCGTGCACGTGGTACCCACGGCCGCCGAGCGCACTACACCCACGTACGGGCAATAATAGGTGAGCACTGATTGGGCGAACATCTAAACCTGCATATGAAATAAAGAAAGTCCCCGAGTACGCACCTGAGCACTTGGTCGAGAGGCATCGACTGCTCGACCGGATAGGCGTCGTAGAAGGTGTTCTTCCCTTCGTCAAAGGGGTCGCCTTCGAGCGCGATGGCCCGCTCCTCCAGCCGCTGCCACATGCTCTCGTAGCGCGTGCGGGCCTCTAGCGACAGGCTGGGCAAGAGCTTGTAGTCGCCGTAATAGCTGCCCTTCGAGGGCGACGAGCGGCCGCCCTGCCCCCACGTCACGCTGCGTCGTTGTGAGCTCACGTCTGAGTGGCGCCACGCACGACACACACGACACGCGGTAATGAACGTACCCTAGTAGCCAGCGGTCAGACCACATGAAGTAGTTTCCGCTGCCCGGCTGTGGGAAGTGGTCTCCCAGGTTGTGCTTGAGCAGCACCAGCTTGGCCATGGCCATCAGGTGGTACACCTGCCCAAGACTGCCGCCCTGCGGCACACCGCGCTCCGGCCATGCTTGTCCTGTCTCCCACGTTTGAGATACCGTGCGCGTGCCATGTATCGTGCGCGTGCGCGTGCGTGCGTGTGCGTGCGCGCGTGTGCGTGTGTGCGTGCGCGCGTGTGTGTGGCAAGTGTTGGGTGATAGCTTACCAAGTCCGCCGTGCCCGTGAAGTCGGATGTGGATGGGCAGATTGCACCCGAGGCCACGAGCCCGGTACTTGAACACGCGGCTCCACTTCATCTTTTCGCCGAATCGAATGCTGCTGTCCAGCACATTGAGCTTGTGCCTCATCGCCAACACGAACCTGTGTGCAACATGCACAATCCAAAAAAGGAAAAAATGATGCCCCTCTGCAACAGTGCAACACTTGGATTGGTGGTTGTGATTGGTGTTACCTGGGAAGAGCCACCACACGCTCGCCGTCAAAGCCGACTACGATGTTAAGAGTGAGTGCGGTCAGTGAGAAGCACTGCCAACAAGTATCTGAAGAATGTTGGAGGGAGCACAGGCATTATAATAGATGGGGCAAAGACGCACGCACCCGCAGAGATATTGAGGTCTGTCGACATGAGCACCTCCTCCTTGCTCTTCCAAATGCTATGTCACAGTCACAGACACGCGAGCGGCATTTAGGGATCGGGGCATGCTGCGTGCTGCGTGCTGCGCGCGTTGGGAAATGCGTGGTACTTGGTCATGATTTGGATCGGGCGGAAGTCGGAGGCGGCGAAAAGGGTTACGACGGCCTTCGAGCAGGCGTAGTACACCGGTTGGCTGACCGCCGACTGGACCTGATGATAGATCTCGCTCACCTTTGGTCCTCCAAACGACACGACACGACCAACGACCAACGACACGTGTGTAAGATATTGTTTTCTTCGGACTCACGGCGTGGGGCACCACCTTCTGCTTGGCCTGCTCCGGGGTGAGGCCGTAGATGTAGAGGTCGATGTCCGACGGGCCGAACAGGCGCTGGTAGTAGGCGTCGAGCGGGATCCCCTGCGCCCCCCATTCCTTGCATAGCTCGGCCTCTTCCGCCCTCGTGTGCAGGCGATAGGACTGATAGCGCGTGTCGCGGTTCCGGTCCCAGGTCGACAGGTCGGGCGTGTGGGCCAGCGGGATGGTGACCGCCCCGCCCACGGCCAGCACGTTGCTCCAGTCGAGATGGCGCAGCTGACCCTGGGTGAAGACGTCGAACCGCGCGCGGAATGTGGCGCTGTCGATCGTCAGGCCGTTGTCGTACGCTCTCGCTTCCCAACATCCGACATCGCCTCGCGTCAGCGGTTTGAAGACGAGGCCGCCGTCTTGGAGCAGCTGGCCAGTTTGAGCCATGCGAGGCGGCGTTTTAGTTGATCTTGTCGCACACACGCAACCGCAGATACACGCGCCCGCACACGACACAACACGACACGGCACGGCACGCGCAACGACACAGCGGTGCCAGGGGAGGATTACGGAGGGGGGCGGAGGGACGTAGTTGCGGCACAGGCGGGCCTCAAGGCACGAATCGTCGAAGACATCGAACAGGAGGCTATTATCCGCCGGGAACGCGTCCACGGCCCAATACCAGAACCGATACACGTCCTCCTCCTGCTTGATGCTGGTATCGCGCGCGCACGCATTGTGTTCAGCTGTCGGTTTCAAGAGGTGAACACCAACCCGTGTCGTCATGTTACCTGCCGATGAGGGTGTGGAGATCGGAGTCGACCGAGCCCGTCCAGGCGAGTTCGCCGACGAGCTGGACCAGGGCATGATAGTGGAGCTGCGACGCCACGAGAGGCCGCAGCGGCTCCGGCAGCCCACGCACCCCCTCACGCCACCTCTCTTCACATTATGAGAAGAAAAACAAATAGGTAAAAAGAAATGTGAACAATAACTGCGACATTCAGGTTCCTAACGCCAAATTAGCTCCGAGGCAATGTGCGGGGGGTGCGCACCCAAGGCGTCAGCATCTGGGGGCTGGGTACCGGTGGGTGCGGCGGCCACGTTGAGGCACTTGGCGACCTCAGCTACGGTACAGGACAAGAGCGTGGCCACCTTAAGACTGCCAGTGCGCGTGGTGGCCTTGCCGGCCGCTAGCTGGCGTCCGCCCAACCCACCCCGAGAGGACGAGGGACGTGCGGCTTCCATGGCCGGTGGTGTTTGTTTGAGAAAGGCTGGGGCAGAACATAACGGCACAGAAAAACCTTGAATTGCGTGAACACCCGGAATGATGGTGCACACACAGGGCGAGCGTTGTTGTTAGGTTGGGTGGTCAGCTCCGAAGAGCCTTCAAAAATTGACTTCCGACCGTTAGGTCGTAAGTCGGGGCATTGGATATAGTTTTCAACCAGCAAAAACACCTGATCCCTATTAGGTCACTTCACAGTGTTTTGCCCCAAGCGCAAAGATACTGAACACCGCCTCTGGCCGCGACATTTGCCCCAAGCCCCCAGAACACAGCTTGTGGGAGGGAACGCAACCTGCCTGGTCATTTTCGTCGACGAGATGTGTGGAATTCTTTCATGAAACAGTAAAAAGCAGAACCGAGAAATCGAAGAGAAAGGATGTTTTCTTCCGGCCCACGCTTGCCTGGTGTTAGTTTGCGTAGCGCCCACCTCGGATGAACCGAAAACACATCCCGCCAACGACCCCTCGCCTGCACTACAATCCCCAGAAGAAATCACACAAACCCAAACGTAATCTTGGTCAGCCCCGTTGGCGCCCGCCACCCGACACCAAAGCACAGCGTCGCACTCGATCAAAGCACTACGTGATTGATCAGATCGAGCGCGGCGAATCGACTTCATTTACTCTCTACCTGCCCTACCAGCCCGTTCATCATGAAGAACTGTCGACTGTGCCCGACGACGAGGTCGTGCCGTCCCTGTCGTGCTTGTGCCAGCGCCGCATCACCGTGACCGAGCAGAGCTATCGCGCCGAGCTCGGGCGCCTCCTCAATGAAGACTACCTCCCCACCGAGATGCGAAACAGCATCAACTCGACGGCGCTAGCCAGGGGCTACCTGGCCACCGAGCGTGAGATGAAGCGTCTGCTTCTTCATGCCGACATGGAGGAGCTTGACTTCTCTCACCCCAACTGCCGCGAGCTCGTCAACGACGCCTTCCTGCGCCAGTTCTTCCCGCACGCGCCCATCATCAAAGGTGCCCCGCCGCACACGCACCGTCTTCTTCCTTTTTCTTCGTTCTTTTTCGCTGCCGCCAGCAGTGTGCCCGTTTTCTGTGCTGACCTTGCTCGCCCGGGTGTGTCGTGTGCGCAGAGGTGGACAGCTGGGAAGAGATCACGTCGGCCGTGCTTTACCGATCGCCCCAGGGCTGCCCTCGCCTCTTGCGCCTTTCCCTCGCCGCCTGCTGGAACATCTCTTCGCAGCTCATCAAAGGTCTCTCTCTCTCCCTTTCGTGTGGTGTGTGTGTGTCACAAAGTAGAGGCTGCGTGCCAAGTGTGCGTGTTTGTTCACTTGATGGACGTGTGCGCTTACACGTGAGGATGCACACACACAACACGACCAGACCTGCTCAAATCGTATGCGCATCTATCGGTGCTCGACCTGTCGTGCCTGCCGGTGGAGCTCGTCAGCGGCGTCCGGTTCGAATCGCCGACGCTCACGCAGCTCATACTTGCGCGCATTCGCGGCACGCGGCCTTCGTTCCCGCTCGGCTTCGCCCTGGCCGCGCCCTCCCTTCGCCTGCTGTCGCTGCGGGACACGCCCTACGTCGGCCACATCGCCATCACCAACGCCGACGACTCGCGCGGCGTTTTCCTCAAGCGTGCCGCCGTGGGTGGCCTGCACGATGTCGCTGCAGGCCGCCTTCACGCGCTCGACATGTCTGGCGTGAATCTCTTCGCCTCGCAGGGCAGCAGCGCGCCGAACTCGCTCCTGGAGCTGTGCCTGCACAATGCGACCACGCTCCAGGTGCTCAACCTGGCCTACTGCGATGTGAAGCCGTTCCTGCTCGGGCGCGTGCGCGCGCTCGCCGCGCTGTCCGGCCTGCGGCTGGAGGAGGTGTCGCTCGCCCGCAACAAGAACCTGTCGAGCGAGGCCGTCGTCGAGTTCGTGCGCACCTTCTCCGACTCGCTCCGGCTGCTCGACATCTCGAGCTGCGATGTGCACACGGCCCACATCAGTGCCATCGCTCAATCACTCCAGCCGACCCCCAACTTCATCACCATCCGCACCTGACGGAAGAAGGAGAAAATAAACAAAAACGAAAACGAAAAAGAACAGTGAACGTTGCGAGCGCGAGCGCCAAGCAGATTTGTTAACGATCGTTTGATTGGGAAAATCACAACCACAGGAAGATGGCGCACAATTCGTCGTCGCTGATGTTCCTGCAGGCGAGCGAGCTGCTGGCGGGCGAGGCGGAGCACTTTGCCGCCCTGGCCGCGCGGTACCGCGCACAGAGCACAACGGCTGGGTCCGGCATTCGCGCTGCTGCTGGTCCCGACACCCCTAAGCGCCAGCGTGGACGTCGACCACGCGTTTCGTTCGTCCCCCCATCTCTCTTTATTCAATTTTCATTCGATCTACGCCGATTGCGTGTGACTCCTCCCATCTACCATAGGAAGCCATGGACTGAGGAGGACGTCGCGCGGTTTCGCGAAGCAGTCTCAACCTATGGGTTCGTCGCCTCCAGGATCCACAAGCACATGGGCACACACACGCTGTACGACTCCTCTCTCTCTCTCTCTCTTCAGTCAACTGTCTTGAAGCTTCGTCTTGGGTCGGGCTTGAGGCTCACATGGCCATGTGTGTGTGTGTGTGTGATTGTTGGTCGCGGCCAGAGCCGAGGTCAAACAGCGAATGTCTGAGCTGCTGCAGGCCGGGCTGTCCGCAATGGACCACGGCAACGACGAGTCCCAAGGAGACACCCAACCAGACGGCATGGAGCATGATCAAGAGGGACACGAAGCAAGCGATGATGAGGGATCGGATGACAGCGTAGGGGATGGGCACTCCAGTGCGGAAGAGGAGAGCACATTTCTCAGTGACGAGGAAGGCATGTAAACACCCCCAAAAAAAAACGTCAATACAACGGTTTACCGTCTGGACACCCACGCGTCAAGAAGAGCTGAACTGCCCAAGCAACGCTGGAAAGGCACCACCTCGCATGGTGCTACCCCTAC
>CACVKS010000657.1:0-16229 GCA_902749335.1 Acanthamoeba triangularis
CCGGTTAGCTTAGTTGGTAGAGCGTGCCGGTTAGCTTAGTTGGTAGAGCGTGGTGCTAATAACGCCAAGGTCGTGGGTTCGATCCCCACACTGGCCATTCTTTTTTGTGGGGGTGGGTTCAGCAGGCCTGTTGCGAGAGAGAGGGAGAAATAGTACACCAACATGATGCCAACTGTGGCAAATCCGCCTCATGGTGTAGTTGGCAGCATATAGGTTTCTGGTACCTGGGACCCCAGTTCAAATCTGGGTGGGGCGATATCCTTTTTTTCATTGTACTGCTTATCTTACATAATGAGACCTTTTGTGAAGTTTTCAGGAAGTTGGCCATGCCATTCGATTTTCACTTGTAACTTGTGCTCATTGGAAATGACATTTTTTGAATGGGTTTTAAGTCTACTTTTGCATGGTTACAACTAATTTTGCCAATGCTGAACACCTTTTAGATGTTTAATTTGTGCCTTTAGTGTAACTCCAACACAAAATGGTGCAAGTTGGAAGTTGAAAAAAAGTGGCCACTGAAAATTTGATGGTGCAACTCTAAAGTTGTTTTTTGTTGCATGAAATGCCAAGCACATGCACAGACTGTTGTGCTTGGTGAAGTAGGAGTGTGCAAGAGGTGCCAAAGAGCCTTTAACTCTGTCTTTATCTGGACAAAACATGATAGACTCCATTCTGTATGACAAGTGAGCAGAATGGCACTGTTCTGACAAACCACACATAAAACAACAAAGAAAAAACAAAGAAAAGTCCAAGGAAATATGGGGAAATTCGGCAGTGAAAATGACTGTGTATGTGTACGCGGTGGTGCAGGACACATCAAACCACCACATATGCACACATGATGGTTCATGACACAGCAAACTATTGTGCATATGTCCATGGTGGTTTATGACACATCAAATTAGCGCGTATGCATATGCAATCACTTTGCTCACCTATTATCACTTTTACTTGCACCTATCTTCACCTCTTTACATCCTATCATTCATGCCAACAGCATCAGTCATCACAGAATTTACATGATCTTGGTGCATCTCACCATTACCTTTGTCCCACATCTCACAATTCACCACACATATGCTCCCCTGATATCATTTTGCTTTTGAGATAGTACACTCATTTTCCTTTTTATTTTCAGCTTGACTTTGACCCTCATTTTAAGCTTCTAAAATCACTTTTACCATGAAGAAGAGGTGCATTATCTCTCAGAATGTTGGTCCTAAACCAAGGGCATAATGGACATTATTGCACTACAACCACATCTTATCAAAAGACCCAGAAAGATGTGCATAAAAATCAAAGATGACAGTGCAAAAGGAATTTCAGCCCAACAGTTTATGCCATTCTTTTCTGTATCAATGGCTGAATTTGTAGCTATTAGATTGTTTAATTTGCAATTCTGTGCACTTGATAACCACTCATTCATGTAGCATCATTCCTCATGTGTGCTGACATGACAATTCAAGAAAAAGGAGATGAAGAAACACAATTTTCCATGCTTTTAAATCATTGTGTTTACAAAGTTCATGTCACAAAAATTGGCCCTACATCCCTCATGTCTGCAGGTGTTGGGCTGTATCTAAACCACCAAATGCAACCAGCCCTCCACTCCTGCCTTCTTGCATTGCAGAAAGGACAGACAATAATCAATAACGAAACTGTTGTAAATTGAAAAAAAAATACAATGAAAAAAAGGATATCGCCCCACCCAGATTTGAACTGGGGTCCCAGGTACCAGAAACCTATATGCTGCCAACTACACCATGAGGCGGATTTGCCACAGTTGGCATCATGTTGGTGTACTATTTCTCCCTCTCTCTCGCAACAGGCCTGCTGAACCCACCCCCACAAAAAAGAATGGCCAGTGTGGGGATCGAACCCACGACCTTGGCGTTATTAGCACCACGCTCTACCAACTAAGCTAACCGGTTCCGCCTGCCACGCGGGAGACCCGGGTTCAATTCCCGGCGGATGCATACCTTTTTTGTCGTGAACATGAAAGATAAAAATGATCACTGTTAGTCCTTGCACTTACTTGTGCCCACAGTGTTAATGGTGTTTTTGTGAACCCACCCACTTCTTTTTACAACCTGGTGTTCATGAGAAAGGGACAGTGTACCTTTTCACTAACTATCTGGCATCATGTACAGGTTATCCTAGCTGTAGCCAGCACCTGTACACACTCCTGAGATAGTCTGGCTTCACCTGTAAACTTCAACAACCCAACTTTGGGAAATTTGGGTAATGTGTGCAGAAAATCTCAGGAAAAGGCAAGAAAAGGCGAGAAAAATACACAGATCTTGGCAAAATTGTGATCTGATGCATGTTGGATTGGAAACCTGTACACAAAATCAAATTTTTTGAGTTTTAAATTCATTGACCAAGCACTGTACATACAATTTTATTTGTGAACTAAGGGAGGAACTGAAGGTCAGTAGAGGTTTTGAGCTTTAAGGGCCCAAGATGCATCCATGTCACACAATGTAGGCACATTAGGAAATAGACTGGCTTGCTACAGAAAGCCTTGCTAGCTCAGTCGGTAGAGCGTCAGTCTCATAATCTGAAGGTCGTGAGTTCGATCCTCACGTGAGGCACTTCTTTTTCCACTTGCCCCCCATCTTTTTTTTGTTTGGTTGTAAAAAACAAACAAGTACAATGCAAGTGCTTCTCTGAGGCTGTCCTGCTGTAATGTAGGCACCTACCTTATGCATGAAGATTAAGTATGAAAACTCACTTCTMCCCCTCACAAGTTTGTCTGTTTTAAGTGTGTGAGGTGATCCTCACACAACACATGCCACAGGGAGCAGTAGGGAGATACCATCATGCTCCATAGAGAGATGCTTCCACTCTGACTCACACAAYCCAATGATCAAGTGTGCTGCCAAGTCAGTATGCCGTCTTTCGTCGCTTGCCTGATTTGGTGCGAAACCAACAAGAAGCCGTCCTAGCTCAGTCGGTAGAGCGCAAGACTCTTAATCTTGTGGTCGTGGGTTCGAGCCCCACGGTCGGCTATCTTCTTTTTGCCCAAGCCATCCCAGCATTGTCACACAAGCGCCAGACGCTGCTTGCTGGTTGGTTGGCCTCCTGACTTTGCCGGACAGTCGAAAAAACACTACCGCATTTGGTTTTGAGAGCACAAGCCGCATTCGAAGGTGCCAGCCAGGTGGTACATTAGTGGACAGACACCTTCTCCTTGTAGTTCGGGGCAAGGAGGATGCTCTCCTCACCGGAGAGAGGCTCGACCTGGTAGCCGACCTGAATACCCTTCTTCTCGGCGTCGATGTAGGCGTGGCCTGGCAGGTAGAATTCGTAGGCGTGCTGCTTTGACAGAACCTGCAGATTGGAGAATTGGCGCCATCGCCCTCAGATCATTGCTTGGCCAAAAGCGGCGTGTGGACCACAACACGCACATGCGCGGTGGGCAGTGGGCGATGAAAGATGGCCGTACTGTGTAATGGGCAGAAGACTTCTCAAGGAGATCAAACTCCTCCTCGGTGAGGTCCCGAAGGTACTTGGCCGGGTTGCCCACCCAGATCTAGCCCGAGCGTCCACGAGTGAGCTCACACGGATCACACCGCTAGCCAGAGAAAACGTAGATGAGCGGGCACGACGTACCTGGCCGCTGGGAATGCGCTGCCAAGCGGGGAGCACCGAGCCAGCACCAAGGATGGAATGCGATTCCTGTAGAACAACAAATGCGAGAGAGAGAGAGAGAGAGGGTAGCAGTGAGGATCGTAGTACAGGCAAGGCGTGCGTGTCGAGGAGGAAGCCACGAGAGTGCGCGTACCATGTAGGAGCCGGCACCGAGGACGGAACCCATGCCCACAAGGCAGTGGTCCTCGATCGTGCACGCCTTCAGCACGCACCGGTGACCTGCACGATCGGACCCACGAAGAACGTGAGCTCACATGAAGCCAAAAACGCCGACGGAGTCACGTGTGTGCATAGAAAACGAAGGAGAGAGAGAGAGAGAGGGGGGGCGACGACGGTTGTCGCCCTCTCAGAGAAGGAGGGTGGAGCTCACCGATAGTAACCCAGTGGCCAACGATCGTCGAGCCGTCGTGATCCTCAGTGAGCTCTTCGTCGGCCTCGGTGATCACGGTTCCGTCCTACACGTCACATCACCGGACAGGTGGACCACGTTAAGAGAGGGGGCACGTCTCACTTATAATCTTCTTCCTGAGATTTTTCAAGCATGGATTTGAAAAGAGAGAAGGCCGGGGGTACCTGAACGTTGGTGCCCGCGCCGATGCGGATGAGCTTCGTGTCGGCTGCACATCGAAATCCAAGACGGTGAGATGGATGGATCATCACCAGAGAGAGGGAGAGGGCGCGGGGGGGTACCGTTGATGACACAGTCATACCAAACGGAGGCACGATCCCAGACCTCGACGTTACCAACTAGGGTGGCTGACGGAGCGACAAAGCTCTCCAACGAGATTTGAGGCCGCTTCCCGGGCAGATTGACCAGCGTAGTGTGCTTGTTATCTGTAGCGGATTAATTGCATGAATAATCGATCGAGCTTGAGCCTTCACTGCAAAATGGATTCGCAGTAGTGCTGGCGCTGATGGTAATTTGAGAGGGCTAATGCAGGCAGACTAAATTGAGAAGCAGGCGGAAGAATTCAACACTGCTTGGGGGGGAGTTGACGATTGAATGGAATTAATGGGAGCGTACAGAGGTCGTTGTAGACCGTGGCCTGTACGGGAACGGTGAGACCGAACTTTTCGAGGGGGACATCAGGGATGTCGGCGCCGTTCCGCGTTGGGAGCACCGCGGCGGGCGTGCTGGGCCTCAAGCGTCGAAGCAGTCCCCTCATCATGCAATCTTTCTTCTTCAATTATTGTTGCTTGATTTTCATAATCTATTTTTTTTTGTGTGTCGGCACTTATTTTCGCTACTTCTTTCGCGCAGGGCAACCCGGGCCCTACGGCACCACTGTACTCACCACGGCTTTATTGACAAGCTGAAGGTTCGAAGATGCCCCCTCCATTTTGTTTAGAGAGGCAGTTCGAAGGAGACATTGAGCTGAGCCTCCTGCGCCATGTCCACGATCCTGGCCACCTTCACCGCCTGCGATCGGAAACAAATGCGTAAAGAGTGTAAGCTCCGGCTGTTGGCGTGCGGGTGTGATCAGAGGGCAATAGGAACTGGGCCGGACCTTTTCGGCCGCCTCGTCGAGGTCGGAAGCGAAGATGATGCGGGCGCCAGAGTTCTCGAGAAGATCCTTGGCCTCCTTCATGTTGGTGCCGAGCAGGCGAACCACCAGAGGAACTGAGTTGGGCAAAGAAACGTTGTTCGATGAGCTCGAGCTTGACATGAAGGACACTAACCAGCGTCGTACTCGCGCCACACACAAAAAGCAGCTTCACGTGAGTGAGGCGGCACTTACCCTTGATGTTGAGGACCTTCACGGCGTTGAGGATACCCATGGCGATGATGTCGCACCTCATGATACCTCCGAAGATGTTGACCATCACGGCCTTGACCTAATCATCGCATCACAATGAGCGTGATACAATAAAGAACGAAAAATGGAGCCAGCGCCGCGTACGCTCTTGTCGCTGGAAAAAATCCTGAAGGCCTCCGTCACCTGCTTCTCCGTAGCACCACCGCCGACGTCCAAGAAGTTGGCGGGGTTGCCTGGAAGTGCGTGCACATGGCTGTCTTAGTCGAGCGCGAAACAGTGGATGCGGGTGGATGATGAGCGCTGTACGTACCTCCCTTGAGCTTGATGATGTCCATGGTGGCCATGGCCAGACCAGCGCCGTTGACCAGGCAGCCGATGTTGCCGTTCAGCTGAATGTAGTTGAGGTCAAACTTGCTGGCGGCCACCTCTCGGGGGTCCTCCTGACTCTCGTCCCTGAGCGCAAAGATCTCCTTTTGTCTGAATTCGGCGTTGTCGTCAAAGCGCAGCTTGGCATCCAAGGCCACGACTGGATGGAGTCGGAGAGAAGAAGACAATCAGCCTCCGGCAGTCAAGACAGAGACGCTCGTGGCGGAGCAGTTCGAGGGCTCACGAAACAGCGGGCGTACTCTGTCCCTGGTGGTCCTCGACGAGGGGGTTAATCTCGGCGAGCGTGCAGTCCTTCTTGATGAAAAGGTCGTAGAGCTTGGACACCAGCTCCTTGGTCTGCTCCTTGACCTGATGACGACACGCACCACGTTCAACCGAGTTCACGTTAGTCGCTCGCGCTTGCGCACTGCACCACGCAACGAATTGTGGCATACACACCTTGGTGCTCTGGAAACCGAGCTTGTTGGCGACGAGCTCGAGCTTCTCCGGGGTGACACCCTCCGCGATATCAATGGGAATCTTGAAGATGGCATCGGGGTGCTCGGCCGACAGCGTCTCAATGTCGCTACCACCTGGAGTTGGTGTCACACGCCGCCAGACCCACGGGAGTGAGATAACGCGATCCCTCCAAATCGGGCCGTTTCCGGCTGTGGCACGTGCTAAAACGTTGAAAAAGGCGAGGCGCAGGCGGGTGGTCGGCTGGTGGTCGGTGCGACAGTGTACCCTTGGAGCTGCCGATGATGACAGGGCCGTTGTACGCCCGATCCATGAGGATGGCGAAGTAGGTCTCACGACGGATGAACAATCGCTCTGCCAGGTAGACCTTTTTGGCAGGCAGCAGAACAAGTAGCAGGTAAGCGAATGCAGTGGTGTGCGCCAGTGCGATGCGCGTGTGCGATTGTAGAACGGCGGAAAGCAGCGGTGAGATGGAAGTGGTGCACGTACGACGTTGCAGGGCTTGCCCTCAGGTCCGGTTTGCTTGGTGAAGATGTGGTGGCCCAGCATCTTGGACGCCACGTCCTTCACCTCGTCCGGGCTGTTGATAAATATCACCAACAGAGAGAAAATCAATAAATAGGAGCATAAATAATAAATAAATAAATAAACACTAATTCCAAGAGTTCAATTCTTCTAATCCGATGGCGATCGGGGAGGGCAAGGGCGTACGAGGTGCAAGTGTGAACGCCGCCCTTGAGTCCGCTGTCGAAGTGACCCACACCTCGGCCACCGGCCAGGACCTGTGCCTTAACAATTACATCGGCTGCGCATGATCACAGAAGATCAGGAGACACCCAGCAAGCGAAAAAGATCTGGGGGAGGATCGGAGGCGGAGGTTGGGTTACCGTCGCCTCCCTTCTGCATCTGCTGGGCGATCTTGTAGGCCTCCTCAGGAGTAGCGGCCACTTGGCCGTTGGGGACGCGAATGCCCTCCTTCCTCATGAGCTCCTGTGACTGGTACTCATGGATGTTCAACCATCTGCGTGCAGCTCCGGTCTGGGCCTGTGCACGGTAGAGTAGATGAGCAAGTGATTTATAAATGACGGATTTACTCGATTTCGATTAGTAGAAGAGAATTCAACAAATATAACAAATATATAAAAATGAGAGTGCACAAATGCCGATTTGAAGGATTACAGAGAAGAGGGGTACCGAAGTGGAGGTGAGGGTGGTAGCAGTGTTGCTCTGCAGGAGCGCCGATCTCGCGGGCAGGGAGCGGCCCATTCCGCCGGCCATACCCACACTTCTCGCGCCGCGTCGCCACATTGATTTTTGCAGGAGATAAACGAGAGTGCAGAGGGATGAGGGATGAAGTGTTGGGATCTCAACAAGCCCCCTTCTTTTTCGGGTATTCGCCGTGGTCTGGGTACTTGAAGGAGTTGCCCTTCCCGTTCGTTTTCGCCCAGCGCCGCCGGATATTTCCGAGCACGCTCAGGACGAGATGAAAAAGAAAAGTGCCAGTTGAAAAAGAAATTGGAAAGAAAAGGTTTTCTCGAACGCAGAAGCGTAGAAGCTCAATCTGCAAATCGGACGTGGCCAGGGCTGCACGTTGCTTTGGGCAAAACGTAAAGAGAGAAGATGGAACGTACAGGCGAGCAGCTGCGCGACGGGGCGAAGGCTGCGTGGTCATCCCTCGAAACCGGTGCCAATCGAGTTGGCGAGAAATTCACCTCTTTCTTTTCCTCTCTGAACGTTTCTGCATCATCCAAACCAGCTCAGCCTCAGCAAACATCTCCACGAGCTGGCGAACCGGCTCAACAACAGCAGCACGCCTACACGGCTGGCGGGGTGCTACGGCCACCCCCGCCCACWACGCCAGCMGGCGTGCCGCCGCCCGTACCYCCRAGGCCCACCTACACCACCCTCGACCAGGCCAGGTGCGTTAGCTTTGCATCTTTTTTTTTTCCACATTTTATTTATTTTATTATTCTTTAATCAGGGCGGAGCAGGAGAGAAGGGAGCGGGAGGAGCGAGAGAGGAGGGAAAGGGAACGGCTGGCAGAGCTGCAGCGAGAACGTGAGCGAGAGCGCGAAAGGGAAAAGGAGAGAGCCGAGAAGGAGAGACAGAAGAGGACGGCGCCCGCCGGTGCCGGACCCGGGGCAGACGAGGGAGAGAGTTTCTACGACGTGCTGGGTGTGGAGCGCGATGCGTCGCAGGCGGCCATCAAGCGGGCCTACTACCGCATGGCCGTTCGCTACCATCCCGACAAGAACCCGGACGACCCGCACGCGGAAGAGATGGTAGAGCCTTGCGCCTCTGTTATTGGTCGCGTGTGGGTGCTGTGTTGTGCGTGCGTCATGTCGTGTCGTGCGTGCGGTGGGTTAGCATGGCGAAAACTGAAGGCTCTTCTTCTGGGTCTGCCCTGTATCAGTTCAAGAAGATCAGCGAGGCCTATCAGATCCTGTCCGATGAAAAGAAGAAGGAGCTCTACGACAAGTACGGCAAAGTGCGTTCCCGGGCAACTCACTCGTGTGTCTGCACGATCCGTAGGTGTCTTGTCAGCTCACTTGTGTCGTGTCGTGTGTGGTCTCCAGAGCGCGGTCGGGCTGGACCAGCAGGGTGGGGCGATGGACGCCACGTTGCTCTTTGGAGTGCTGTTTGGTGCGGGCAAGTTCGAGGACACCTTCGGCGACATCGAGGAGCTGATCGACCCCCAGATGTTCTCCGAGCAGCCAATGGACCCCGAGGCACACAACTGCTCCCTTTGACTTCCCACCGAGCGCGCCGTGACTTTGTTCTGTGGCACTGGTCCCTAACACCCACGCACCTGCAGGAAAGGGAGAAATACGAAAAGAAATTGCAAGAAACCCAGGACCGGCTGGTGGAGCTGCTCAAGGCCAAGCTCCGACCCTTCGTCCACGGGTACCAGAAAGGTGCGACCCTACCACCGTTAGCACGCTGCGAGGTGAGGCAGCTTTTGCTCATTGCGCTGTGGTGATGGCACAATAACAGAGTTCGGTGAGATCGTGGCAGCGGAGATTGAGGAGAAGCTGAACGCTCCGGGAGGTCCCTCACTCCTTGCCCACATCGCCTATGTCTACACCCAAGAAGCCAAGTCGCACTCGGGCCGATGGCTGGGCCTGGAGGGCTTTGTCACAGGCATTCAAGAGACCGGTCACTACATCTCCGAAGCCGCTTCCGTCATCGGGTGCGTCCGCCTTCCCTCACATATTACTTACTACAACTTACTGACGCGGGTGGCCCGCACACAGTGATCTGTCGCGCATGCAGGCGCTGCAGAAAGAGCTGGAAAAGAACCCCGAGATCGCCCAGACCGAGCAAGTACAGCAGCGAGCCGCCACTCTTGGCCTCGGACTCATGTGGCGACTGGGCAAGCTCCAGGTGCGCACGCTTCTCCTTTCTTCTTCGACTTCAGGGAGTGCCACCTACTCATTTCATGTCGTGCGTGTGCCGTGGCAGATTGAGCGTGCGGTGCGACAGGTGTGTCGAGCCATGTTCTCCTCGCGCCACTGCGCGACCAAGGAGGAACGCAAGCTGCACGTGGCCGCGCTCAAGCGGCTCGGCGAGCTGTACCACGCCGCGGCCAAGAATCACCGCAACCGCGCGGCGCCCTCGCTCACCGACATCGAGGAGATGCTACTTAAGTCCCACGACTATGCCCAGCAGAAGGCCGCCAGCGAAGAGGAGAGGTCACGGGCCGAGGCCGAAGCGCGAGCGCAGGCCCAACAGGCCCAGGCTACCACCACCTCCACCTCCACCTCCACTCCGCCGTTAACAACTGCCAACAGCGAACCACCACCGCTCGAAGATATTGACGAGGACGCTGACGCGCCCAACGCGAAGACCAACTTTGAGGCGCTTGACTGAGCGAGTGGCCTCCTCGCTCACCCCGAACGCCGGTTTGCAACTCCGCGGCGAATGAAGAACGTTCAGCAACGTGGAGTACTCTCTTGACCACCTCCATGTGTTTTCATGTCTTCTTCAGCACAAGGAGAAGAAGAAAACGCAAAAAGGGAGGATACGGCACGGTGGATTCCCGGGTGGTCGCCCACCCCAGTACTAACACCGCCTGGCGCAGCTTAACTTCGCTGTTCGGATGGGAAGCGGTGCTTTCTGCGCAGTGTGGCCGTATCCGTCAGCCAGCACTCTCCCCACCTTGATCACCACGTCTCCATTCCGGGGCCAGTTCTTGCGCTCATCGTATCCTCTTCGCCCGTGGCTGTACATCTCTCCCCACCTGCTACTGCTGCCCCCGTGGGTTCCTTACCTGTGCTTGCCCGAACCCTTTGTTCCGTTTGGCGGAAGTTCGGGTAGCACACTGACCTGCACCAATGCCAGCAAGGCCAGAACAACGATCCTGGAAGGCCGCGGGCTGCAACGGGGGCTTGGGAACTGTTCCGCCACACGACAACACAATCGAGGCGATTGGTTGCCAGCGTTGCAGCCAACAGATCGCGCTAGACTGAGCGAAGCTCTTCATTCTGTACTTTACCCTCTGCCGTGACCACCCGCAACCAACACCACGCCACCCATCGCTTTCGCCTCCCTACACTACCCCACCACCATCATGGCGAAAGGCCTGTTCGCTCCGCTCTTGGTCGCCGTTCTGCTCGTAGTGGCCTTCCGCGAAGGTACCTACCTGCTCGTCAACGCTTGTAGAAGGTGCACTGAGAGCAGACCTTGGTCTCTTCCTCCTTTCCAAAGCAGGAGCAAGCTCCGGCATCATCATCGAAGGCGCAGGCTCACCCAGCACCACGTCCGTGTTCGACGTGTGGATTGCCGGGTACCGCAACGTGCGCGACGATGTCAGGTACACCGCAAGGCGGAAGACCTTTTGTTTTATCCGTCGCCGCTTTACGTTATTCTCCGCGCGGTTTTGTACATGAAATTCCACAAATATCTCTGAAGGCACGGTGTTTTGGGGTGCCAAGGTAGTGGAATGTAAAGCAGTTGACTGACCAAGAAAATCCCACTAGCATCAATTTCACAGGCTCGGGAACAAGCTCGGCGCTTACGTCGTACGACAACGGCAAGCTGGTATGCTTCGAGGCAAACACGACCTTCGGGAGAACCCTTGCCTCATTTTGTTTGTTGTACAGGACTTCATCGCGCTCGACCGAGCGATCCCAACCGCCGAAGTCGAGTATGGCTACCTCACGCAGTTCCCGCTCGCCGGTAACGGCCTGGCCATGGGCTACAGCCTCCCCGAACTCAACTCCACCGACCCTACCCTGGTACGGTTCTCTCGGACGAATCGGCCCACAAATCGCTCACAAACCGGAATTGCAGATCCTGGACCGGGAAACGCTGGGCTTGGTGTGGAGCGGCGACATTGCCCTGTGGAATGACTCGCGCATTCAGGCGCTCAATCCCGCCATCGCTCACAAGCTGCCCGCCGAGCCCATAGTCCTGGGCTACAACGACAACGGCATTCTCTCTACCACCGAGGTGCTGAAGCTCGCCCTGGACAGCTTCAGCAGCGAGTTCAACGCCGCGTTCGCCGCAGCCAATCGCACCTTTGGCAACATGCCGCCCGCGAAGCGAGGGTCGGCCGAACTGGTGGGTTCTTCCACTCCGCTCAGAGTCACCTGGTTGAAGGTATGTACTATAGCACCCGCCTGTAGGCACACAGTGGGTATGATTTGGCTAACTCTGAATTCGTACAGGAGCAACCCCACCGCATGACATTCGTCACTTGGGCCGATGCGACCGGCCTGGTTCCCATGGCGCGCATGATCAACAAGGCTGGGGCGCTGGTCGAGCCGTCGGTGGCCTCGGTTCAAGCTGCGATGAACTCGTTCGACGCCTTCTACGCCCAGAGTAGGTTCGACATTGACATCTATGACGCCGATGGCACCGACGCATGGCCGCTCGCCTATATGGCCCACTTCGCAATCAGCCAGAACGCCAGCTCGCTGGATTGCACCAACATCAAGGAGCTCCTGGCCTTCCTGGCCTGGGTTCACACCAACGACGCGGCTTCCGACAATGCCCAGGCCGTGAACGTGGCGCCGCTGCCGGTGAGCTTCCGCAAAAAGCTCGTCACCCTGCTCGGCACGGTGCAGTGCAACGGCGAGAAGGCCTACACGTCGTCTTTCCTGATCGGCGTGGGCACCCAGATCACGCTGTTCACCTCGTGGGCCGTGTCGTGGTCGACCGACACCACGACCATGAAGTATTACCAATCGCTGTCGTCGATCGCTAAGGATCAGCTGGTCACACTGGACGAAGACTACGGCGTCGTGAGCAACGGTCTCTCCTCCTCCTACTACGAGCTGATGCCCGACGTCGCCCTTATGCCCGCTGCAGCCTACGCTGTCGTACCTGGTATTATCTTCGTTATGTCTTGTCTTGTGTCGTATCGTGTGGTGTGGAGGAGGTCTCTGACACAACCAAATGCAGCGTACTACGTCCCGGAGCTGGACGGCGAGACTTTGGTGTTGGACTTCAACACCACCGCCGCGATCTATCTGGCCCACATCTCCCGGTGGAACGACCAGCGCATCAAGGATCTCAACCCCGACATCGCACACCTTCTTCCCGATGAGCCCATCCTGGTGGCCACCGCCACCGGCAATTCGGCCGTCGGCCAGCTCTTCACCGACCTGCTGAGCTCCACTGTCCCCGAGTTCAACTCCACTGTGCGTTCCCCTAATTATCTTTATCAGTGTCATATGATGGTCCACTGACTCTCGTTGCGCTTGGCCAGGTTGGTGTGGGCTCGGTCGTTTCGTTCCCCGTCCAGTCCGACCTCAACCGATCGCGCGCCAGCTCGGACGTCGATGGCGTCATTCAGACCCTGCGGGTCACACCCTATTCGTTTGCCTTTTGGTGGTTCCACGACATACTCTTGGTACGCTGAAGTCTTGGGCTCACACTAGATTCGTTGCGGCATTGTTGACGACGTTCCGTTGGTGATGGATACAGAGCCGAACACTAAACGCCGCATCGCTGATCAACTCCGCCGGTATTGTGGTAAGCCCCAGCTTGAGCGCCGTGTCCAGCGCAGTCGACGACTACCTCGCGAGGGGCGGCCCGATCGCCTACAATTCTCTTGTCCTCGGTGCGGCCTTCTTTCTTTCCCGTTTGGTTGTTGGTTCTTTTCCCTAACGTCTGTCTTGCCCATTGCAGGGAAGAGCCCGACAAGTTGGCCGGTGGCTACGTTTGGCTCGTTCATCTACCGCCAGGCCGACATGCCGGACTGCACCGATGCCTCAGCACTCGCAGATTACTTCTATTGGACGCAAACCAACTCTGAAGCCCAGCGTATCGCTGCCAGGTTCTCTTAGCTTGTCTCCGATGGTGCATGTGCGAGTGAGAAACCGGTTGATCATACACATCGCTGATACTTGTTTCACCTCAGGCAAGGCGTACTCCTGACCACCAGCATCGAGAGCATGAAAAGAAACTTCTACGTCCTCCTCAAGAACTTCACATGCGACGGCGTAGCGGCGAGCAGCATCCACAACTGCATCACCGACCAGGGCCAGGTCTGCTCCGACGCCGGTAGCTGCGTCGAGAACGCCTGCCTGTGCGACTCGGGTCGCGAGGGGAAGTACTGCGAAGGCCTAAAGTCCTCCTCATCCGACACTGAGGCACTGGCCATCGGCTTGGGTATGGGTCGCACACATCGCAATACCACGCGCGCCAACGCACAGCAAACTAAATGGAGTGTACGGTCAGGCGTGGGAATTCCGGTGGTGAGCCTCGCTTTCGTCGGGCTGCTGGTATTCATCGTGGTGCTGCTGGTGCTGGTCCAGCGCAAGGGCAAGGGCAACGACAACTGGGAGATCCGCTACGACGAGCTCGAGGTCGGCGAGCACCTGGGCACGGGCGGCTTCGGCGAGGTCCACCGCGCCACGTGGAAGGGCACCGAGGTGGCCGTCAAGGTCATGGCCTCGGACCGCATCACCAAGGAGATGGAAAAGTCCTTCAAGGATGAGGTGCCACTCCGCCATGACCACCTTATCACCCCCACTGCATGTGGCTGAGCGGGTGCGGCAATAATGGCAGGTGCGGGTGATGACGGCGCTGCGTCACCCCAACGTGGTGCTGTTCATGGCGGCGTCGACCAAGGCGCCCAAGATGTGCATCGTCATGGAGTTCATGTCGCTTGGCTCCCTCTTCGACGTACGTTCCATTCCTGCGACCGTCATGCCTTTGATGAGTTCCTGCTGGACCTGATCGGCTGACAACACCCCCACAGCTGCTTCACAACGAGCTGATTCCCGAGCTGCCGTTCGCCCTCAAGGCCAAGATGGCCTACCAGGCCTCCAAGGGCATGCACTTCCTGCACTCCTCCGGTACGGACACCACCCAACATCGCCGCACGAATCAAAGAATCTGAAGAATGCAGCTTACACTGTGGTCGTGAACGCGCAGGTATTGTGCATCGCGATCTCAAGTCGCTCAACCTGCTGCTCGACAACAAGTGGAACGTAAAGGTGAGCGACTTTGGGCTGACCAAGTTCAAGGAGGACATCAAGAACAAGGGCTCGCGCGACATCGCCGGCAGCGTGCACTGGACCGCCCCCGAAGTGCTCAACGAATCGGCCGACGTCGACTTCATCCTGGCCGATGTGTACAGCTTCGGCATCATCCTGTGGGAGCTCTTGACCCGCGAACAGCCCTATCTCGGCATGAGGTGCGTGTCGTGTCGTGTTACGCGTTGCGTACGCCGTGTCGTGTTGTGTGCGGATTGCTGATTGTTGCTGTGTCCCCACAGCCCAGCGGCGGTGGCTGTGGCGGTCATCCGCGATAACCTGCGGCCGAGGATGCCCGAAGAGGAGTCGCTGGCCACCTGCCCGCCCGAGTTCGAGGAGCTCATCACCAGCTGCTGGCACCACGACCCGACCATCCGCCCCACCTTCCTCGAGATCATGACCCGCCTCTCCTCCATGCACGGCGACTCGACCTCGGGCGGTGGCGCCTCCTTCACCTCCAAGACCTCCACCTCCAACTCTTCATCGTCGGGCTCTGGACCAGCCACCGCCGGTGTCCGCGGTGCCAGGCCCAACAAAGGCCTCTACAACTCGTGGACGCTGCCGTCGGCGTCGACCCACTCCTCGGGCGGCAACTCATCGACGTCTTCCTCGAATTCCTCATCGTCGCGCAACTACTCGGGCGTGGCGGCCGGGGCCGCGGGAGGCGTGCGCGCGCCCGAGGGCGAGGTGGCCATCGTGTTCACCGACATCACCCGCGCCGCGTCGCTCTGGGAGTTCAACCCGGCCGCCATGCGCGACGCCACGCTGCTGCACAACGACACCCTGCGCGCCGCGCTCCTGCGGCACCGCGGCTACGAGGTGGTCTTTATCCGCGACCGCAACAGCGGCGAGGGCTCGTTCTGCATGGCCTTCCAGCAGGTCGCCGACGCGCTGGCCTGGTGCGCCGACGTCCAGCGCGCGCTGGTGGCCCTCGAGTGGCCCGAGGCGCTGCTCGACCACCCGGGCGCGGCCGAGGAGTGGGGCGACACCGACGACCGCGTGCTCTACAAGGGCCTGCGCGTGCGGATGGGCGTGCACGTGGGTCAGGCCAAGGCCGTGCGCGACCCGATGACGCGGCGCGTCGAGTACATCGGCCCGACGGTCAACGCCGCGGCGCGTATCACGGCCCTGACCCACGGCGGCCAGATCGTCATGAGCCACGTCGCCTGCGACAAGCTCAGGGACAGCACCCCTGCCGACGCCTGGGAGGCCACCAGCAAGCGCCTGCTCGCCCTGGGCAAGTTCGAGATTCCCGATTCTCCCCAAGGTGTGTACCACTTTTCCTCTGTGTCTGTGTCCCGGTTGAGACTAATAGGCAGTACGTTTCGTCATAGGCGCTAAGCTGTACGAGCTGAAGGCGGAGGGGCTGGAGGCGCGGTTCTTTGGCGGGGTCACTCTCGAGGGCGACACAGCTTCGTCGTCCAACAGCCCCTCGTCGGGTTCGGACCGCCCACCGCGTGATACCAGCGGCGTGAGTGGTAGCGGCAGC
>CACVKS010000658.1:0-14891 GCA_902749335.1 Acanthamoeba triangularis
GGTGGAGGTGATGGTGAAGAGGCAGTGGTGGTGGTGGTGGTAAACGAGGAGGGAGAGGGCTCTTTGTCGATGCATTGCTTGCAGAAGGGGCACGACTTGTTCGTCCGCAGCCACCTGGCGCACGCCAACCACAAAGGAAGGATCAGCTTCCGGGGACTGCAGTGGTGGGCTCGACTTACGAAAAACGAAAGCGAAGGCCACAAAGAGCGAAGAGCGAAGGGGGGGAGGGTACTTGTCCACGCATTCGGCGTGGAAGTGGTGCTTGCAGGGCAGAAAGCGGAGGCCCTGGCCCTTCTCGTAGTCCGACAGACAAATGGCGCAACTGGTGTGCTCACACAAGGAAAAGTTAGTGCGAGCTCTGGCGGACCTGAAGCCCTTTGCTAACGATCGGAGGCGAGGTGGAGAGGCACTGTACCTGGCGTGGTCAGCATCGATCCCCAAGTCGTCGGAGAACTTGACCAACTGCAGACTGTTGATCATTTTGCTCGATGCACCTGCGAAGCGCACGGAACGGGCATCGCCGTTGGATTTAGGGGGAGAGAAGGGATGGCTTGCTAGCCGGAGCGTGAGCGAAGTACCTGGCGGTGGCGGAGGGGCCATGCCGGCAAGGGCCGGCCCCAGCGCAAGCCGAAGGGACAGAGAGCAGCAGACGCAGCAGGCGAGCATCAGGCCCACCGTCGCCAGCACGATCTTGTGCATGAGCGTGCGGTGACGTCGTGTCAGGCATGTGTTCCAAAATACCGCACACGCACCACCGCACACGCACAGCATGAAACACGAAGCTAGAGAGGGAAAAACCTGTATGACGAGCAGGATCAGGCAGCCGCGAAACAGGTACGGCGCGTTGTTGGGCTGTATGTGCGTGGCGGTGCGGGGGGTGGTGAGACGCGGTGCTAGCAACCAAGCCCACACACACGACACACACGCACGACACTGTGGGAGACACGCACGCAATCCTTGGCCCCCACGCCGAAGATCCACACCATCCCGATGATGAACCAGGACAGCCATGCCATGTCCAGCGTCCGGTTCATGAGATAGTACGAATACATCTTCCTATATCTGCTCACGGCACACACGGCACACACGGCACACGACACGGTGAATCGATGTGGTTGGTGCACACGGCGGGCGGGTCTCGTGTGCGCGTACACAAAGGCGATTTCTTCGGAGGAGGCGTCGGGCTTGGGCGCCTGCAGGATGACGGCCACGGAGAGGCCCAGCAGGCCCAGCTGAATCGCCATCTGCACGGTGGCCCACATCTGCAGCGGCTTCTCGCACGACGCCTTGACCGAGAGTTAGTGTTAATTGTGTTTGTTTGCGAGGCCAAGGAGCAACAAGAACGCTGGGGGGTGAGGTGCGGCGCGGATCGTACTCCCCAGTCGAGCGCGAGGATGACCATGAGGCCGATGGTCACCGGCACCAGGTACAGGAACAGCACCGCATTCACTTTCCTGCGCTCAATAAATATTAGCTGTTGTTAAATAATAATAAAAATGACCATAATTAATTTATTCACATATTTATATTTATAAAATTTATAATATTTTAAAATAGCCATAAAAAAATAAAATGGCTTATAATATTAGTAAAATTATTGGGGACAAAAATGAAGAGGGGCGTACTTCCAGGTGTTGATGAGGACGCGCCGTCGAAAGTCGGGGTCTTCCAGGGAGCGCGCAGTGGCGCCGGCCGCGCCTCGCAAGCGGGCGGCAGCTTCAGGGTTGCCTTCTTCTTCGGCAGATGCGGCTGAGATGGCGGCCACGTAGTCCAGCAGCTCTTGCTGGTCCTCTTCTTCATCTTCTTGATTGGTGGAAGCTGCGCCTCGGTCTCTTCGTCGGTCATCGGCAGCGTCGCCACGAGCATCATCATCGTTGGCACCCTCGGCATCATCTTGGGTTTCTGCCTCGAACGCGGTGGAGGTGGTGGTAATCGGGATGTGCAGCTCTGTCAGCTCTTCCTGTGGGACCTCCTCGTCCGACTCTTCTTCAGCAATCAGGCGGCGTCGATCGCTCGCTTCCATCTTTTGTGCCTTTATCTTTTATCTGACTTTTTATTTTAATTAAAATAAAAAGACATTTTATTTTATTTTGTTTTTGTGTCGACTAGGGGTTGCTGGTCGGTCAGTAGAAGTAGAGGGAGCCGCCCAGAGGACGGACCACGGTGTCGAACGGTGCTTCTTCTCGGTGCCTTCGACCATGAACCCGATCGTCTCCTCCAAGAACAGGTCCAGCGCCTCGCGATAGGCAGAATCGTCGCCATCACCAGGGCCAGCGGCGAGCTGCTCGATTGACTCCAGCGACGCGAAGCGCTTGACCAGCCGTCGCATGAGCGCCTTCTCGTGTGTGGCGGCCTCTTGCTCGAGCCCGGCCGCCAGCTGCCGGGCGACCTGCGCTGCGTCGCTGCTGCTGCTGGTGTCGCGCCAAGCCTGGATGACGCGGTCGAGCAGCTCTCGGGCCTTGGCCTCTACCTTGCCGTAGAGCTGGGCGGAGAAGCGGTCGATCTTCTTCCGCAGCGGCTCGATCGTGCGCCTACCGCCCGAGGACTCTTCGCCCTCCGCCTTGATCGACCCTGTGTCGTGTGTGTAGTGTGCGGTGGTGCATCAGGAAGGAAGGAGCGAGTCGGGGCGGACTGGTGGCGGTTGCTACCTTTGACGTCGTCCATGTTGTTGTTGAGGATGAGCTGCCAGATGATCCGCTCCTGGCAGATCAGGTCGGCGTTGACCGTCTGCGTGCTGTACCACGAGGTCTTGATCTTGTACATGCGCCCGTCGTCAAAGCGCAGCACACAGCCCTCCAGACCTGGCAGCGGTTGGTGGGCGGTCAGCACGCGCCAAGATTTTACCTCCGCGAAGCGCCGCGGGTGGCGCACCCTCCTCCTGGCCGATCTTGGCGAGCAGGTCGCTCACACTCTCGGCCGTACCACGCCACGCCTGCAGATGCCACGGTGTTAAGGTGGCGACCAGTGAATGGTGGTCGTTAAGCTGTCAGTGCGTGCCTCAGCAAGTGTACCTTAACGACGGGAATGCCGGCTTGCACCGCGCTCTGTTGCATTTCTTCGTACAGCACGTAGTTGCCAGTCTTGTTGTTTCTTTTGTTCAATATAGCGGTGAGTAATATAACAATTTAATGATAATATAATATATATATATGTGTGTGTGTATATAAATAAACAATAAACGATCACGCGCTTAGGCTGAGCGGGTAGCACCTGATGGCGGTGAGGGTAAGCGTGGGCTCGTGGTACTTCACCACCCGCTTGTCGCATGGGCTGCACCACTCGAAGATGGGCGAGAAGCCCCGGTCAACCCAATCCCGGCTGAAGGCCAGGTAGCCGTCGTGGCTGGCGACGAAGGCGTTGACCTGGCGCGCCTCGCCGTTCCGGTGGCTCGTCTTGGTGCCGAACTTGAGCTCGCCCTGGGTGTAGAAGGGCGATACGAAATTGCCGTCCAGCTTCTCAAGCACCACGCAGCCCGTGGCCTGCAAATCGATTTCCTCTTCAATGTGTGAAACTTGATCAGCGTGCGATCTGCCGGGAGCGTGTGTGTCGTGTGTCGTGTGTGTGTTGTATCGCGAGAGCGAGCGTGAGTACCTGGCAGAGTCTCATCCAGTTCGTTAACGTTGAAGAACTTGTGGAAGCGTCGCGCCAACAATGCGCCCGTCTCTGCATGAAACACGATGCCCCGGCACTCACGCCTACGTTCCACGATTACAATATCAGCACCGCACGCCCGGCCACCGGTGCACTGGCATTGAAGGGGGTACCGGAGGAGCCAGTGTTCTCGGGTGGTGGGGTCAGGAGCCAGAGCCGGGTTTGGAAAGGTATCGGCGTGGCCCATCTATTATTCTTATTTAATATTTAAAAAATAGAAATAGAAATAGAAATAGAAACTAAACTAAATAAAAATAATAATATCAGCACCTTGTAATTGAACACGACGTAGTCGTCTACGCGCCGTTCGTCGAAGTAGGTGCACCCCCGAATGGCCGCACGTAACTGGTCCACATGCTCCACCTCTGCAAACACCCGCGCTGTCGCTTCCATCACTTTCTTTTTCTTTTAAAAAAAAATAGTTTTGAAAAATTGTGTTTTTCATTTTGGACCACTCCAGTAAAGTAATTTATTTACCAAACCGGAGCGACCGCCGCAAACTCATAACAAGTGAAGATGGAAGGTGGTCAAGGTTCTCGCTCAGCCCCTTGCCCATTGCTCCAAGTTATTGTTGACTTATTCGGCATTAATAATTTTTTTTTATGAAATAAAGTTGGAGGACCTGTGGAGGAGGCCAGTCATGCGATGAGGGCCGAGGTGCTGAATGCCCGGCTGGCCGCCCGGGCGGAGGTGGCCGACGACGATGCCGACATCGATCACCATCTTCGAGTCACTCGCTACACCGGCGTCAACCCGCCCATCGCGCTCACCACCAACTACCACTGGCCCACGCGGCAAGACGAACTGGAGGTGCGTAGTACTAACCACTCTTATGCTGCCTCCACGCACACGTGCTGAAGAAGCGTCGGGCAGGGGAACTACTTCTACTACTCGCGGTCGGACAATCCCAACTACCTCCTCCTCGAGCAGGAACTCACCCGACTTCACCACGGTCGGCAGTCCCTTCTTTCTTTTTTATTATATTTTGAGTGTTGATTTCTTTATTTTATATTTGTTTCCATGATCTGCGATGACTCAGCCGCAGGCTCAATCGCTCCTCGCCCATCCACGCAGGCTCCTCGGCGGTGGTGTTCGCCACGGGCATGGCCGCCATCTCGGCCGTCCTTCTCTCCCTGGTGCGGAAAGACAAGTGCGCATTCCAATCACATACCTCTCATTCTTCCTGGAGTGAGTGTCAGCTGCTCAACGCGTGGCTGCGCGTTAAATTCAACGCGTGGTGTGTGGTGTTCGTTGGGCGGACCCAGGGCGGTGGTGCGCGCGAATGAGATCTACAACGACGTGCCGCGGCTCCTGCAGGAGATGACCGAAATGAGCGGCACCGAAGTCATCACTGTCGACATATGCGACACCGACGCGGTTATCAAGAGCGTGGAGCAGGTGCGAGTGCCCGCCTGTGTGAGAATGCCAGCGTATCGGAGTTATAACGAACCACTCTCATCTTTTCTTTGTTTTTCTTCAGGAGAACGTGCGGGTGCTGTATTTCGAGTCGGCGTCCAACCCCAACAGCTTCGTGCCCGATTTCGACGAGCTCATTCGCAGAACCAGAGAGGTCAACCCGCAGTGTCTCGTGGTGGTCGACAACACCTTCCTCTCCCCCATCCACTTCCGTCCGCTCGACCACGGCGCCGGTACAGTAACCACCGCCGTCGTCGCATTCTCTCTTTTGTTCGTCGCTTTCTCGCTTTTTATGTGTCCGTCCCCGTGGCAACATTGCAACCAACCAACCAACCGTATACCAGATATCGTCATCGAGTCGGGCACCAAGTACCTGAGCGGGAAGGGGGATGTTCTCCTCGGAGCCGTGGTCTTCAGAAAGAAGAAGCAAGGTTTAGCTCGTCATTGCTCTTGTCTGTTGCCTAACCCTAACGCGACCAATGACACGCATTCAAAGCCGGTCAGGGAGACGCGGTATTGATGGGCATTACGCAGCGGGTGAAGCGTTGGCGCTCGGTCGGAGGCGGGTCGCCCTCGCCCATGTCCTGCTGGCTCGTCAGCAAGGGCCTGGAGACCCTCCGCCTGCGCATGCACCACGCCACCGCCACCGCTCTCCAAGTACGCCCTGCCTCCACACTCGCCTTCAACCTCATCTCTTAAGTTTCTGTGCCGTGCGCCGTTTCAAGGTGGCCAGGTTTCTTGAGACGGTCCCGTGCCTCTCCCGCGTCGTGTTTCCCGGCCTGGCCAGCCACCCGTGCCACACGCGCGCGGTCAAGTACTTTGGCGAGAAGACCAGCGGCGCAGTGCTCAGGTTCCACGTTCCGCTCTACGGCCCGACCGTGGACAAGATGCTGACCGACCCGCATCCGTTCCTACATGCCGTCTCGCTGGGCGAGTCCCACACGCTCCTCTACCCGGTTCCCGGAGAGTCTCGTCTCTTCCCCGAAGACGCCGGTACAATTTGCAACCCAGCTCCTACCTTTACCCCACATGTTCCTTCAACAAACCTGCCCTGTGCCGTGTGCCGTGTGCCGTGTGCCGTGTGCCGTGTGCCGTGTGCCGTGTGTCGCGTTACGCACAGAACGTGAGGTACCGGACTACGTTGGGTACTGGTTCCGAGTGGCCATCGGGTTGGAGACCGCAGAGGACATCATTTCCGGCTTCCTCCGTACGTCGGCACCCCATCTGTGCCTAGTGTGGGTGTGAAGCTTGGTCGACTCTTATACTGTGTTGTGAGCATGTGGCATGTGGCGTGTGGCGTGTGACGTGAAATAACAGATTTGTTTGCGCGCCAAGACGAGCTGGTGATGAAGGTGGGCGAGGTCAAGAAGTTCGATGCCAAAACGCGACAGCTGAGCTTTAGAGGCAAGCTCCCTTCGCCCTGTCCGTACCTCTTCTTTTTCGGCGAAAGCGAGACCGACGGACTGGTACTAGCGCACACCCGCGCCGCTGCCGGGACCCACACTGCTGATGAGCGTTTGCAGGGTACGCGCCGGGCGATATTCATCGAGAGGGTGGTGGGTGACGAGGCCGATGGCGGCAAGGCTGCCAAGAAGGGCAAGGCTACAGTCACGCTGGGCCTCGCCTCTGCGGCCGACGAGAAGGCCCTGCTGGCCAAAGGCACCGCGCTCTTCTGCTTTAAGTCCGCTCTCACCCTCTACACCGAACTCGTCGGAAAAAAGTAGTGGTGCTTGCCGTTTGTTTGGCGTGTGGCACGTGAGGGAACCACTGAAGGGACGTCACCCGCGACCCAGACCCAAACCTGCAAGCTTGCAAGCGAGGGACGGATGGCCGAGCGGTCTAAGGCGACAGTTTAAGGCACTGTTATCTTCGGATGCGTGGGTTCAAATCCCACTCCGTTCACTCTCCTTTTTTATCTACAACTGACTTTGTCCAACAACCTCAACTTTTCCTCGTCGTTTTCGTGCTGGTCCCAATCCAACACCATCTCAGGACGGCCCAACCTCGGAGGCAACTTGGGGTTACCTTGTTCTCGGTGGTCCTCACCGTCCTGGGACCTTCCGGCGCAACCACCACACCCTGAAGAGAAAGAAGAAAGTTACAAGTTGTATTGTTTGTTGCGCACCCTCCACCCAGGCCAGCCAGGACATATATCGTCCACCAGAGGAGGATGCAGAAGCTGCGAGGGTTGACAGACCCGGAGCGATGGCGCCCGCTAATGACGCGCCGCTATTGCACCCTCTACGCCGGCGTGCTCACCCTGCTAGTCAGTGGCACCCTCTACGGCCTCTCGGCCTACACCCCCGCCCTCAAAGGTCCAGCCACCCGTGTATTTATTTACTGATTTTTGATATTCCTATTATCTCTCTTTTTTCGAACTTGACATAAAATAATGCTAATTTATAAAAATATGTGAATATATTATTTTATATTATTATCAAAATACACCGAATATCACACTAATTGGGTACATGTGCGTTTCCAGACCAGCTGCATTTTAGTCAGGGCGAGATCACACTCATCGCCACGTTCGGCAACATCGGACTGTACGCCTCTCGATCTCTACTGCTCGGACATAAAAATGCCACCCTGTGCGCGCACGCACCACCGCACACACACATGTATGATGACCAGTCACACTCGTGCAGATATGTTGGGTTTCTGATGGGCAAGCTCTACGACACGCTGGGCGTCAAGTGGACCTGCGCGGTGGCAGGCACGATGGTCTGCGGCGGCTACTTCTGTGCTTGGGTTCGGCGCACCACCTTGAATCACGCACACGCACCACCTCAAGCACCGCACGGCAACTGATTTATTTTTCGGGCCTGGGCAGATCGTGGTGGCCGGCCACATCGATGCCGGGTACTGGTGGCTCATGGCCATCTTCTACCTCATCATCGGTCAAGGCAACTGGGGTGCGCCCACAACAACCCAAGCCCTTTCCCTCGCCTTGTTCCAATGGAATTTTTAATTTCTTTATCTTCCCCGGGCCAATAGGATTGTACCTGGCCACGTTGACCGTCAACATGCGCAACTTTGACAAGGAGGACCGAGGCAAGGTGCGTGCCCGCGTGACTGGAACTCCAGTTGCTCACAACCATGGCCATGGTCGTCCACGTCTTCTTTTTCCTACTAAGATAGCGCACGCCCAACGCAGGTGGCCGGTCTGCTGGCAGCGGCGTTCGGCCTGTCGAGCGGCATGTTCACGCTCATCTACGCGGTCTTCTTCTCCGAGACCGACAACGTCGCCGGCTACATCCTGTTCACCGCCATCGTGGTGGCCCTGGCGGTCATTGTCGCCGTGCTCGTCATGCGCCCCGTACGCCTTTTCCCTCATCGTCATTGTGTGCGGTGTGTGCGTGTGCGGCCGTGTGTCGTGTCGTGTGAGGTGATGCGTTCTGACCGATGGGTTGTGTAAAGGAGGTGCCGGTGGCACCACCCCCGGCCGATCCGGAGAAGGTCGCGGAGGAAGAGGAGAAGATCTCCATCATCCAATCGCGCGACGAGGAAGTGCCAGGCCTCGGCGGCAAGACCGAGCAACCCGGGCCACGCGCAGGTAAAAAAAATAAATAAATACCAACAATCATATCATATAACAAATAATAACAAAAAAGTACGATAAAAGCAAATAATTATAATTATAATAACGAATAATCTCACTCGAATCTGGTGTAGTTGAAGCAGACGGCAGCCTTACCACGCTGCAGACGCTGACCACCCTCGACTTCTACCTCATCTTCGTCCCCTTCATCTTCGCCGCCGGGGTACAGCGACTCCTCTCGCCTCGCGTTCCACGCATTCCACCACCACTCACCACTCACCACTCCGCTCTCACCGTCAGGCGGGCCTCCTGGTGATCAACAACCTGGGCGAGGTCGTGAGGTCGCTCGACGGCGGCAGCCTGGAGAAGAACCTCTACGTGGCCGGGCTCTCGGTGCTGGGCTGCATCGGTCGTTTCACTGTCGGCTCCCTCTCCGATCGCTTGTACGCCACCACCCACCCTCTGTGCGTGTGCGGCCAGTGCGGTGGTGTGTGGCGTGTCATGCAAATATAGAACGTGCTGACGTCATATTGTCCTGTGATAGGGTGAAGAAGGGCGTGACGCGAGCCTATTGGCTGGTGCTGTGCCTCATCATGTTCGCCATCTCGCACCTCGCCTTCTGGATCTTCACCGAACGGTGGATGATCCCCTTCGTCGCCCTCATCACCGGCCTTGCCTACGGCGGTGCCCACCCCAGCATCTCGCTCCCTCTCTTCTCCTATTGGCCCTTCCCTCACTGTGTGTCGTGCCGTGTCATGCGTGTCGTGTCGTGCCATGCGTGTCGTGTCGTGTCGTGTCGTGTCGTGTCGTGCTTGCAGGCTTCTTTGCGGTGGTGCCAATTCTGATCAGCCTCTACTTTGGGTTCACGCACTTTGGCAAGAACAACTCTTGCGCTGCTCTCGCGCCCGCCATCGGCTCGTTCGGCTTCAGTGCGTTCACGCCTGCTTTCACCACACGCAACGAGACACGCGCATCGCACACGCGCACCGCACACGCGCGCTTTTGGAAGCTCATCGTGCCTTCATGCATGCTGGGCCGGTCACCCACAGACAACCTGGCGTCGATGTTCTACGACCGCAACAAGGAGGGCGACGCGGAGCACTGCTTCGGAGGGGGCTGCTGGTCGACGATCTTCATGGTGACCGGCTTCCTCTGCGTCATCGGCGCCGGCATCACCTTCTTCCTCGCCTGGCGGCGGAAACGTTTCCTCCAATGAAGATGGCGGGCGGTCCGCGTGTGTGTGTGGTGTGTGCGCCCGCGCGTGTGCGGTGTATATCAAAAAAATAAAGCTACTACAATTTCCTGTGGAGGGCGAGGATGTAGGTCTCGTTCTCGCCCTGCTGGGCGATCGTCGTCGCCACAAAGTTGCTGGCCTCGATCAGCCGCATCAACTTGCGCTCGCCCACCCGACTGCGCGATCTGTGTGTGTGGCCTCACGTCAGTTTGCGTGTGGGTGTGTGTCGTGCGCGTGTGCGACTGGACCGGGGAGGAGTACGAGTAGGCGAGGAAGACGACCGCCTCCTTCGTGCGGAGCAGCAATCGGTCGAGGGTGAGCATCATGCCCTCCAAGCCATCATCAAAGAAACTGCAAGAAATGAAGACAAACTCACACTTTGTCACGAAAGAGCGAAAGCGAAAGCGAAAGAGAAAGAGCGAAAGCGAAGGAGAGTGAAGACGTACATGATGTCCGATCCCATGATGACGTCGTACTTGTAGGGGAATCGCTGCTCGAAGGCGTCCAGGTCCTGGCCCCACAGGTGCTTGGCGGCATCGAGCACGCCGCGGTTGTCCTCCCCCCGGGTGGGGTCCGAGGCCTGCTTGAGGAGGAGCTCCTCCACGTTCTGCTTGAGGATCGTGGTGACCTCGTCGTTGCCCTCCGTCAGGATGCACACCTTGGCTCCCAGCTTGTGTGCCACCAAACCGCACAGCCCTGCGTGTCGTTGGTCGTGTCGTGTGTTATGTGCGTCAACAGCCAGGGCTAGAGCAAGAGAGAGAGAGAGAGAGAGAGAGAGAGAGAGAGTACCGACGCCTGCGCCCAGCTCGAGCACGTTCTTGCCTTGGACGAGTTCAGGGTGGTCCACCAGGTACTCGCTGAACCCTACGGGGGAGGACCACCGTCATGCGAGGCGTGAGCTGAAGGTGTTGGGCTGAGCCGGACACAAGCAGAGCGCGCAAAGCGTAGAGAGAGAGAGAGAGAGAGAGAGGATGAAGAACGTACATGTGGCGCAAGGCCAGACCACCTGCCCGGTCAAATCAAAGTCGGCTGGAGCCATCATCGCGACACACAGCGCACGCAGCACACGACACAAGTCACAAGGTCGTAAGGGTACAAGATGGCAGCCAGACTGACCACAGGCGCCGGAGCCACAGGAACGTACTCGAGGCAGAGGGCAAGACGGTGAGTTCAACGGTAAATCGGCTGTCGGGCTCCGTGCCAAACGTGAACGCTTGTTTCGTGTAGCTGATGCGAACAGTCAATCGACAATTTAATGTAAATTAAAGTAAATTTGACGGCAGGACGTACTTGCGGTTGATAAACATGTCGGGGTTGAACATGCAGTCTTCATCGTCGCTGCTCTCATCATCTGCCCTCCGTCTCGTAGCCTCATCTCCTTCCATCTTAGTAAGATATGTTGAATAAATGGAAATGAAATTGAAATCAGTGTCGACACAGATTTTGGCGCCATTTCACAGATTCCAAGAGAGATGGAGGCGCCACCGAGGGCGGTTGTGCGCAAATGCATGTCCAGAATTCGGCACCACATGTCCCCTGCCCATCTCATTCCTGTCTTTGGCCTTGCGCGAGAGCTCGAGTACGTAACGAAAGTGTTGATTTTCTACAAATCAACATCCAATTCCAATTCATGCCGCTGCGGTGCCCAGGCTGGTGGGCCGATTCTGTGAGCAGACGGAGGTGAACAAGGAGAGCCATGCCACCCTACTCATGGGTCCACACAACACCGGCAAATCGCTCGTGCGTCGCGTCTTTACTCCTCCCTCGCCAAGCTCTACACGAAGCTCACCAGCCAATCGTTGGCCGCTCATTGTACAGGTGCTCAACACCGTGCTGCGAGACTTGGAGGCCAGAACGGGCAACAAGCCCGTTGGTATGTTGCCTCGCATGCGGTCGTGTGTGTGGCGTGCGGTCTTGTCGCACACGGTGGCTGGAGCTCCCCCTCTCTGATACTGCGTCATGTAGTCATTGTGCTGGACGGATACCTGCACGCCGACGAGGCGGCCGCTCTGGTCGTGATCGGTGACGTGCTCGGCATGCAGGCGGAGCTCACACAGCAACAACAGAGGCAAGAGCAGCAGCAACTCCAGCAAGAACAAGAAGAACAAAAACAACAACAAGAAGAAGAACAAGACAAGCAAGGAGAACAAGAACACGAGCCACAGCAAGGTGAGCCATGACTGTACTCCAGGGCCGTAGTTGGTGTGGGGCCTAACGGTGTACCACACACCAACACACGCTCCTGAGCAGAGACTGCGGCGGCGGCCTCGGCGGCTGAGGAGATCAGTGCCATCACCGAGCTGACCTTCCACTCCACCGTGCTGGCCATGCTCAACTGCTGGAAGCAAGTCAACCCCGGCCGGGTACAGCTCCTTCGCAGTCACACTACATGACACGACGCGACACGCACACGACACGCACGCGACACGACCCGTTCTGAGACAGTCTCGATTGCTTTACAGGCGGTCTTCTTTGTGCTCGACCAGATGGAGCTCTTCACCAAGTCGAAGCAGAACCTGCTCTACTCGTTGCTCAACCTCATGCAGGAGAAGGAGCCACCGGTGGCCATCATTGGCATGGCCGGCGTTCTGGTCCGTGCTCGAGCACCCCGCTTCCCTCCCACCACAGCCGGCTGGTCTCGTGTGTAGTAGACTAGTAGCGCTCACACGTTCGCGATTGGACTGGTGGCGTAGCATATCATGGACATGCTGGAGAAGCGGGTCAAGTCGCGATTCTCCGACCGCTACATACTCTTTCTGCCCAACGCGTCGATGGAGCAGGCACTTCACATTCTTCGGTACACGACACGACACGACACTCGTGGCACGACACACGTAATGCAACATACACGGCACAGTGCGCTCATGATGACCTTCTGCCGTGCAGGCATGTGCTTCTGCTGCCCGACGGGGTCAGCACTCACCCGCACCTAAAGGAGTGGAACTCCCGCGTAGTGGTACGGCACACACACGACACACGACACACGACACGACACACACACGACACACACACGACACACACGACACACACGACACACACGACACTCACACACACGTACATGGGCCAGGCGTTGCTGGAGGATAAGGAATTCTTGGAATTCCTCGCACAACGACAAGACGTCAAGAGCGACCCGAAGGACCTCTTCAATCTCCTGGTAGGGCCCCATGTCCTCTCTGTTATGCGTGTGTGTGCGGTGGTGCGTGCGGCTTTGGTCTGACGATTCGGGCCACCAGCACGTTGCCATGAAGGACATTGACGAGCGACATCCCTTCCTGACCGTGCACGACTTCCGCAAAGCCGCCGCCTTCATGAGCCCCGACATGAAGCTCCAGGCACTCAAAGGCATGCGTGCTTGGCCCAATCTTCGTCCCCCTCCCGGGTCCTCTCAGTAGTTGTTGCCTTCTTACGTGCGTGCGGCGTGTGCGGCGTGTGCGGTGCGTGTGTGTGCGGTCACAGGAGCTCCCGCGTTGGAGATGGGGCTGCTGGTGGCCATGAAACTGTTTGAGGAGGACAAGATCGAGGAGTACAACTTCGAGATGGTCTACGACCGCTTCCAGAAGTTTGCCCGCGACGAGTTCATGAACGTCACCAAGCCCACCGCCTTTGCCGTACCTCTTCTTCCCCGCGCACACGACACACACACGACACACACGACACACGGCACAGGCCAGAGGCTCATGAGACACTGCGCAGGCGTTCGAGAGTTTGCTGGAGCAGGAGCTGATCAAGAAGGTGGCGCGGCGAGCCGAGGAAAAGGCCACGCCCAAGGGATTCCTCATGGTCCGACTCATGCCCATCCCGGCCCAGATCGAGGACGTTCTCCGCGACCCGGTTCGTCTCCCCCCCCTCCCTTTGTCTCTTCCCTTGTTCGCCAGAGGCAGGCACCTTACGCGTCGTGTGTCGCGTGTCGCGTGTCGCGTCGCGTCGCCTCAGGCGTGCATGTTGCCGCAGAGCGTGGTGACGTGGGGCACCAAGTGGGTGTCTTGATTGGAGGAATGTTAACTTTATTTTTTGTGACGTGCGTGTGTGTGTGAGAGAGAGAGAGAGTTCATCTTCTGATGGTTTCTGACTGATGGTTGGTGGGTGGAGTGGCCAACGGGCCAAGGGGGCGATGGTGGAGTACCACCTTGTCCCTCAGTAAGCGACCTCAGTCGGGAGTTCGCACAGGAAGACAGACACCAACTTCTGGAGCACTTGTTGCTGTTGTGTGGATGGGAAAAATCAGCAACACACGACACACACGACACACACGACACACACGACACACACACGACACACACGACACACACACACGACACACACAACGCACCAGCTTGGGCTTGGTGGCGGCCGAGGCGTAGAGTGCGGGGAGCAGCTGGAGGAGGGACCGCTTGATCTCGTCCAGGGCCGCCAGCAGCCGATATCGCTCGCTGAACTCGGCGTGATCGCTGGCGGCGCGTTGGCCGTGTAGCTCGTTCGCCTCGGCCGCTGCGGCGATAATTGATTCCTCGGACTGTGCGCGCGTGTGCGGTGTGTGTCATGCGTGTGCGTGGTGCGTGTGCGTGTGCGTGTGCGGTCAGGAGAAGCGATGATTGGTGTTGGCTGGAAGGGCGTTGCAAGTCATGGATAGTACCACAAGCTCTTGCATGAACTGCTGGACCAGTAGCAGGTTGTCGGGCGAGATGAACGCATTGAGCGAGGTCATGTAGGACTCCTTCTCCCCGAACTCGACGTTGTTCATGAGGTTGTTGAGCAACTTGGTGATGAGCATCAACGTCCGCTGGCTCGTCGTCTTGCCTGCCTCTCCGCCATCAGGACAACGAAAAGCGAAGAAAGAACGAAAACGAAGCCGGGGGAGGGAGAGGTACCTCGATGAGGCGAGACGATGGCAGGGGAGAGGAAGCGAAGGAAGATGAGGTTGGCGATGGCCTGCAGGTTCATCTCCGACCACCGCTTGCCCACCTCCCGGCCCACGATCCGCAATATCCGGCGCACGGGCCTGCCATACAGTGAGTTCTCTCCCAATCAGATGATGGTGTTGACGACAGCGGGTGGTGGCGGGTGGTGGGT
>CACVKS010000659.1:0-14890 GCA_902749335.1 Acanthamoeba triangularis
AACTCGAGCATGCGCCGCTCGTCGAGCTTCTGCTTGATGAACCGCTTCACGGCCACCTCGACGCCCTTCCACTGGCCGCGGTGCACCACGCCGTAGGAGCCCATGCCCACCTGCCGCCCGAGCGCGATCTCCTTGAAGTCCACCACCCAGCGCACCATGTTGGCCGACGTGAGGAAGGTGTCCTCCTTGAACTCCATGCCCTCGCCCACCTGCGCCTGCAGCTCCTGTTGGTCCAACGACTTGCGCGACCTATCGTCATTCGAATTGAACGACGACGACATTGTTCGCGACGAGCCGTGGTGATCGTCGGCCACGCCGCCGAAGAAGCGTGCCTCGAGACCCCGCGCCTTCACCTCGTGCAGTTCCTCGCCTGCGGCAGAAAGCAGTTAGTACCGCGGCTTGCATCTACGGTTGGTAATAATGCGATGCGACAACGTACCGGAAGGGGAGCCGGTGATGTCGAACCGACCCACGCGAGCAAACCGAAGCTTTTCTGAGCCGAGGCCTGCGGCGGTGGCCTTGAGCTTGGACAATGCCGGACCCGACACCAGGATCTGGCCGCCGTGCGCGAGAGCCGTAATGCCTGCCGCTGTATCGACCGCCGCTCCCGAGTACTCTACGCGCCGCGTCGCAGCGTCGCGCTTGCTCCTGGGCGAGCCCACGTGGATGCCCATCCGCACACGCAGCCCGCGGAACAGCACCCGGTCGTCCGTGTCGCCCCACTCCTCGCCCGCGCCCGGGTGTTCGAGCAGCCGCCGCGGCCACTCGGCCTTGAGCAGCGCCTGCTGAGCCTCCATGCACCACTCCACCGCATTGCCCGCCTCCTGGAACGTCATGCAGAACGACCCCTCGCCGCTGTTGACGTGCCTGCCGCGGGCAAAGAGGGCTTCGTAGCCGCGGTGCTTCTTGAGGAGCGAGCGAAGGAGGTCGTTGTGGAGCATGGTGGCATCGCGCATGGCCGCCGGATCGTGCTCCCAGAGCGAGGCTGCGCGCGTGATGTCCGTGAACACCACCGCCATCTCGCCCTCGGGCGCCGCCACCCCACCGCCGCTAGTGATGTTGGCCTGGGCCGTCGTAGCGGGGCCGAGGATGGAGGCGCTCGATGAGGATCCGGTGCCGGCTGATGTAGAGCCGCCGGACATGGAGATGCCCGACGACGTGGTGGTCATCGACGTGCCGCCCATGCTCGTGTGCTCGCCCGCGATGGCCGACAGGCGCGTCATGACCTCGAGGAACGTGGGCCGGATGGCCGGGTCCGAATGCCAGCACCCGGTCATGAGCTCGCTGTATTCGTGCGGCACCTCCAGGTCGTCGGGCACGCGCGGCCGCAGGTTGTCGCGGATCACCGCCACCGCCACCGCCGCCGTTCTGCATCCACGCGTATCAACAAAGCAAGAAGGGTGAGAATCATCACGAACTACAAGGATTGCCTGGTGCGGTAGAGCATGGCGACGCACCCCATGCCGGAGTAGGGCTGTTCGCGCGTCATCAGCTCCCACATGATGATACCTGCACGCAGTATGGTGAGACGAACCATGACCCATAGTTCATGGGCATCACAGACAGGAGTAGCACGTTTCGTTGAGTGGATGGAGAAAATAAGTACCGAAGCTGTAGACGTCGGCGAGCGTATAATCCAGGTCGACGGTCTCGTTGAGCACCTCGGGCGCCGTCCAGTGGATCGACCCCTGGGCCTCGTGCACCGTCGTCTTCTGCACCTCCTCGCGGAACTTGGTCAGGCCAAAGTCGCTCACCTTGACGTTCCACTTGGCGTCGAGCAGCAGGTTGAGCGACTTGAGGTCGCGGTGCACGATGCCCGACGAGTGCAGGAAGTGCATGCCCTTGGCCGCCTGGTACGCCATCTTCACCTTCAGCTCCATCGGAATCTCAGGAATGAGCTCGTTGTGCAACAGCTGGGCGAATACCATCAGTCAGTCAAAAAATGCAGACCGCGCGATAAACCAGCCGAGGGGACGAATAGGAGGTATACCTCGTAGAGAGAGCCCAGAGACATGTGCTCCATGACGATGCACATCTTGGGTGGCTTCGTGCACGCCGCCATGAACAGCACCACGTTCGGATGCCGCAACGCCGTCATCATGCGCACCTGGCCGCAATGACGTGGTGGCATCAACCCACAACACCGATCAGCCGACACCTCAACAACGAGCTATCCGCGGAAGAGTAAAAGGCGGGGGGCGCACCTCGTCGGCAAACTGGCGCTGCATCTCCTTGGTCACCACCTCCGATGACATGACCTTCACCGCCACCTCCGTCCCGCGCCACTTGGCCTTGTACACGCTTCCGTACCTATACCGCAACATTCCCGCCAAGTGAGGAAACCACTATGAGTCGGCAGACGCAGACAAGGGTAAATATAGCAGAGCAGAGCGGGTACCCGCCAGTGCCGAGATGGTCCTCCATCTCGAGCTCGCTCGGTGAGATCTCCCAGTTGTCGTTGCCCCACTGCCTCTTCTTGACGATGATCGCCATGATGATGCCCACGGCGGCAAGGATCACCACGATCAGGAAGAACGGAACCCCCACGCCCAGCGCCACCGCCAGAGCAATTGTGGTTGAATCGCTGCTGGATGATGATCCCGCTTCCTCTGCGCATTACATACATAGATGATGAGATCATTGCTCAAATTCCAGGCAGAATGGGATTGTGCGCAGGCGTACCATCGCAGAAGGTGCCGCTCCATCCGCTGGCGCACACGCACTCGCCAGACGGGCACGACCCGTGACCAGAGCACAGTTCGCCGTCACGCACGCACGGGGCGATGGAGCTGACCTTGGCCCCCTGACACGTGACGCTGGTGAGCTGCGTGAGGATTCGCTTGAGCACGCCCGGCGATCGGCCCGCCGTGGTGACGCCGTTCCTGATCGCGATAGTCGACGCCACCGAAGAACTCTGCGTGTAGTAGATCCAGTCGACGAGCGCCTTGGCCTTGGCGCAGTTGGAGGACTCAGTCATGTGGATGAGCAGGCCGTTGTAGGTCGCCATGGGCCACGTGTCCGATCCTTTCCCTGTGGTGTGTGTTGGCCCAAGCTGCTGACGATGGAATATGTACTATGCACGGAGCGTACCGAGCAGGAGTATGTAATCTGACGTGTTGGCAAAGTCGTCGAGGGCGGATAGTACGCTATCTGATCCGGCGGCCACGACGCGTCCAGCGGGGTTGATCAGGGAGGCAGGCTTGAGGGCGGTGGTGATGTCGATCTGGCCGCTGAGTGTGAAGAAAATGCTGTAGGGGTTGGCCACGGCCAAGGGGACCTGGGCCGCGCTGGTACCAGCAATCTCGCGGACCCGCTCGGGGGCGAGCGTCTGTACGGGGAACGTCAACAGGCCTCCCGACCCCACCTGTCCACGCACACTCTGATCAGGGCTATAATAGCAATTAAGTGGCCTACGGTAAACCTACATCGGTGTTGAACTCAGGGACAGCCTTGGCCATTGCCGAGGAAGCGACAAGAGTCATCACCGAGTAAATCTGATCCACACACACACATACACAAGCACAGGTGTCAGCTTGAGAGGCTCGATATAGGGCATCATCAACAAAGGCGAAGAGTAGCATACCGTCGGTACGATCACAATGATGGGCTTGTCGGGGATCAAGTCAGCAATGCGGGAGTTGATCGCAAGAATCCTGGTGTCGCGCCAGTTGTCGATTTTGGAGAGGTAGATGTCGGCCAAGATCTCCAACGTCAGCACAAGCGGCCCTGCCTCCAGCAGCTCCGGTATCTGCCAATCGGAGATAAAGATTGGTAGTTGGTTGGTTGGTTGGTTGTTACCCCATCCGCCCGTGGAAGGACATGGTGCGTACGTTGTAGGAGGGGATAACAGCTTGACCCAGCACCGGCACCAATTCAATGCTGGGCATCTGTGCCCACTGCGCCGCAGTCGGCTCAAAGCTCAGGGCGCCAAAGTCGATGGTGCCTTGGATCATCTGAGTGATGGCGTTGGCCGTATCAGAGTAGTAGAATTTCTGCACAAAGGAGTTCGAGGCGTAGGACACGGCCCAGTCGTCGACTGCTCGAATCCCTCCGCCCAGGCCGATGATGTAGGCCGTGCTGAGGGCAGTCCCGTTGTTGCACTCGACGGTGCCGAATGAGTTGATGAGCGCCCTCTTGTACACGATCGCCAGCGCGCCCCAGCCCTGCGCGTTGATCGTTGTTGCCGCGCGGTCGTTGGTCTGCGCCCAGCTCAGAAACCGCATCAGGCCCTCGGCCGGCCCGCAGTCCTTGGCTTGCTTGGTCTGCAACGTGGTGAGGAAGACAGTGTAGGCCAGCGGCCACGTGGCGTTGCCGCCTCCGTTCGAGATGTCGCTGCTCATGTCGCCTGTTCTCCACACCCAGCATAAAATTGGGAGTGAGCATGGTCAAATGAATAGAATGCGGACTCGAGAGAGAGGAGAATGACGTACCACCTTTGACAGAGGTGCTGAAGTCGGTCATGGCCGACTGGATGGCGGCCGCCGAGGGCGAAACCACGCGACCGGCCGCGTTCTTCATCTGCGCGCACGCCATGCCGGCTGCGAGCACCGACCCATAGTCGGCGTACGTCATGCTGTACAGATTTGCCTGTGCGTGACCGCATGCGTCACACCTTAACAGTTCCTTTTGTGTGTATGCGTGGCTGGTAAGGTGCGTACCTTGACGGTGGCCAGGCGAGCGTCGGTGCCAGATGCGTTCATGGCGCTCGCCGGCACCATGGCCGCGAGTGAGCCCGCCGACGCAAAAGCTGCCGCAAACGAGCTCGACACGGCTGACAGGGCGCGCACCAGCACACCGCTCATCTCCACGTTGCTCGGCGCCTCCGAGACCACGAGCGTGATGGCGTTGGGCGGCAGAGTGACATTGGGGTTGAGGGCGGCGATGTCGGCGTGGTCCCACGTGGTGATGGTGCCCATCCACACCTTGGCCAGCACCTCGCTGCTCACCACCTGCTCTCGCCCCCCACCACCACCAAACCACCACAAATTCACAATTACACCGACACCACAAGTTAAGGCTCCGGAGTTGTAAAAATGGCGTGGGGCGAAAGGCGGTGGGTTTACGAGAGCGGAGTCGGCGATTGTAGGTAGGTTGATGGCCATCACCAGCGCCGACCCAGCCACCGGCACTTGCAGGGCGTTGGCGGGCAGGATGCTCGGGGCAATGAGGCCGTCACTGAGCACGTACTCAATGGAGCCGCTCTCGACGCGAGCAAGCGAGGCTGGAGTATCATCGGCGGCGTCGTAGTTAATGACAAAGTTTTCGGTGTTGAACGAGTAGCCCTCGCTCCACGACGTGAACAAATTCGGGTGTACATTGCCCACTCCATTCACCACCACCGTGCCCTCCGCTGGGTCATTGGGAGAGGGAGAGAGGAGATGCGCCTCCGGAGTCAGCAGTGAGAATTTAAGGGGAGAAGGGCACAGGTGGCGTACCATGGTGGGAAAAGACGCAAAAAAAGAAGATTAACCCCGCGATATACAGGAAGGAGGAGAACGCGGAAGGGGCTGCGGTGCCCATGGGTTCTCTAGCGAGAAAAGCGGTGTGCTGTGTGCTGTGCTGGGTGTTGGGGACAAACAACAGATGTTGTGGGAGCGCCAAAGAGGACCCGCCGCGAGGCCGGTTGTACGAAGAGAACCAACACAGCAACGGTTGCGCTGAGTTTTGTCCCGTTTCGACCAATGGCCTATACAGTTGCCGGGGTCTTGATAGGAGATCTCAGTTACCGGTCTGCCCGGTCTTTTCCTCAGTGGCCTGGCAGGCCTGGCAGGCCAGGCCACTGAGGAAAAGACCCGAGAAGAACTGAAGGAGAACTGGGGTCTGGCGGCACCTCCAGAAAACGCACAGGCCTGGGTGCCACTGTACATTGTAGCGGTAGCTTCATCGATGCGTCCGGGGCGAGCATTCTCTACCAACAATACGATTGGTGGGGCCAGAGCGGCGAAGGCAAACTGGAGGAAAATAAAGGAAAAGCTTTGAGATAAAGTAAAACTCGGTCGCGGAGAGGAAGATGGAGGTGGGTGAAGCCGGCCCTTCTGAGACTAGGCCGCACGCACTCAACCTGTGCGGTCTCACCCACACTTGCGATAGTTTCCACGCGCTCGAAGCAAGGTTGGCCGCACTCGGCCCAAAGGAGCGGGAGGTCCTAACAAACCTTGACCTGAGCCACAACAACCTCACCGACCTGCCCCCTTCCCTCTTTCATCTTCCCCACCTCACCCGCCTCGTACGTACCACCTACATTCATCATTATTAATGCAAAAATCGAGAGAGAGTTGATTATGCTCTCTTGTTCGCCTCAGGACCTGAGCTTCAACCAGCTGCCGACGCTTCCGGCAGCAGTGGGCGGACTCACTCAGCTGCAGGTCCTCAACCTGTTAGGCAACCCTCTTTCAACTCTTCCGCGTACGTGCGCCCGCGATGGACTTGGTCACAGGGACAGCATGACGGCACTGACCATAGCAGCGCATGTGCACGTATACATATACCACCAGTGGAGATGCAAGGGCTGACGAAACTCAGAAAGTTGAAGGTGTCGAATGTCACGAAGCGGAAGCTGGCCAACAACCCGCAGCTCTTCCTGCGCTACTTGAAGCCCTTGCCCCTCAAACCCAGTAAGTTGTTGGCTGTGACCCCCCGCTGCTGCTGCTGCCACAAGCGGAAGAAACCCAGCTTGTCCGCCGCTAACCTCTACCTACGTGGGTGGAGTCAAGGAGGAACTGCCTCTAAGGCGAATGCTCTACGCCCACACTTCTCACGCCCCCACGGCCGAAGAAGAGGCTGACACGAAGAGAGGCACCTCTTCAACCTCGCTCACGGCAACGCCCGAAACAAGGTTTCGGGTCATGACCTACAACCTTCTCGCTCCCTCGTGGACCTCTCCCGACGGTACGAGCCTCAGCACAGAGAGGCCGCATAGTTCTGTGCATTAGACTCCTCCTAATTGGCACAGAATACTGTGATTGGATTGATCGTGTCTCACACGGGTGTTACGTTGCCAGGAGACCACGGATGTCCGGAGTGGGCGCACAAGTGGAGCTATCGGAAGCGCAAGATATTGTGGGAGGTACTTCACAGCAGGGCCGATATCGTGTGCTTCCAGGAGATCGAAAAAAGAGCCTACGAAGGGTACTACCACTCCTACTACTCCCTGTCTTCTGGTTCGCCGAACACCGCCCACTGATGGCACTCCTCTCGCCCAGGTATTTCTGCAAGTATCTGGGGAACCTTGGATTTGAGGGCGTTTTTCAACCGCCAGCGGGAGAGAGGCCCATAGACGGCTTTCTTGATGTTGGCAAACAACGGTCCGCGCTCTCTCTGCTCTTGCTCTTGCTCTTGCTCCTGCTCCTGCTCCTGCTCTTGCTGTTTGATTAGAGATGTTGACTTGGCTTCTCTCGTGATTCTGCATGAGCAGGGACAACCCGGTGGGCAACGCCACGTTCTTCCGTACCTCGTTGTTCGGTCTGGTGCAAGTGCACAAGCTGGAGTTCATGCACCTCGTCGACCAACTGCCCTGCGGCACGGCGATCGACAAGTACTTCCGCACCCAGTTCCGCACCAGCGACAAGCAGGCCATGGTGTTGATGCTCCAAGTCAAGCGCGCTGCCGAGGGCACTCATTCGAGCACGCCGCCTGCATACCTATGCGTGGCCAACACGCATATCTACTGGGACCCGACCTATCCCTCAATCAAGCTCATGCAGGTGTTTCTCCTCACGCAAGCCATCGAGCGCATCATCACAGAGTGGCAGCGCGGAGCCCGGGGACAGCGGAACCCTGGTACAACCCTCCGTCTCCTAAGTTTGATTGCATCTACTTCAACTCGAGACTAATTCCCCGCAACTCGGCGACTCTCCAGTGCCTGTAGTGCTCTGTGGCGACTTCAACAGTCTTCCCGACAGCTCGGTCTACAGCTTGCTGTCCCAGGTGGGCTTCCAGCTTCCCCCAGAACGTGTGACGTGTGCTTGTGTGAAGTGATTGGTGATCGACGTCGAATCCAAGAGTAACCGTCGGTACCTTGACTTCGCGAAGGGCTTTGTGGAGCCGGGCCACGTCAATCTATCATCGCAGGTGTCGGACGAGTACGCACGCACCGGTCTGCGTCAGGGGCTCAACTTGACCAGCGCCTACGCTCATGTGCTCAGCCGCATCGACGACGCCAACCACGACAATCAGGACGACGAGTTGAGCAGCGCGGAGGAGGGCCAGAACAAAAAGCGCAAGCGGAGCCAAAAGAAGAAAAGGAAGAATAGGAAGAAGCGAGACGCCCATAAGTGGGAGCCAGCATTCACCAACTACACGCCCAGCTTCAACGGCACACTGGACTACATCTGGATCTCCACCATTCCTTTCACGTCGACACCCGCCGCCACGGATGGCGGTTCTCCGAAGCGTGGGCCTGGCCGGAGCGATGAGGCTCATCAACAACGCAGCGGTAAAGAAGCCTACGATGGGGAAGAAGAGGGAGACGCCAGGAAGCAACCGGACGGGGTCAGCGAAGGAACGCGGCTGCACGTTCGAGGCATCCTGGAGCCGGTGAGCAAGGATCGAGTCAGGCGGCTTCACCCACAGAGCCGCACATCGCTCCTCTCGGTCACCTTTCCCTCGGACCACTTCGCGCTCGTGTGCGACCTCGCCTTGTCCTGATTGCGACCCAGTCACTTTTTTTTTTCTTTCATTCTCTTCTTCTTTATTCTTTATTCTCATATACGTGTATGGGTGGCACACGGTAGTTGGAGACCCTCTCACTACTGCCAAGGGAGGTCCTGGAAGTAGTACTGGGGCAGGCTCTGTTGAAGGTCGATGATGGCTTGCGCTCCTGCCACCCACTGGGGCTTGAGTGCCAGGTCATCCTCCATGCGCACGTGGCGCATGAACAGCGTCTTGTCGCCAAACATCGACCTGCATTGCCCCCCCCCCACAGCGCACCGTCCGCGCTTGGATCAGTACAGCATACGTATCTATGGTTCTTCTGTGCTCGTACGTGAAGCCCTTGGTGTAGAGCACGATGGTGCCGATGAGCTGGAGGTCGTTGGGATCGTCGTAGGGGCTATCCTGCACCCACACTTCGTACACAGGCGAGCCAGGGACCAACGCCTGCACACCACGCACATTCAACGTTCAACGTTGCATTTGGGGTCCGGATGTAGTTGATCGGCGTTCAAGGAGGGATTGGGCTGGGATGTCGGGTCCTCGCACCTCAGCGACGTCAACGAGAATGTCGGGCTTGGGCGCAGTGTTGTTGAATTTCTCGTGATAGGCTGTGGTGGGGTGGAATACCTGTCCCCACGAAACCCAGTAAGACCAACCGCGATCAAAGGAGAGACGAAATGACAGCGCTCTTTACCACACGGAAGGGGGCGTTGGGGCTGGGCACAGCCGCGCCACTCTGAGTGAAGCTGGCGAAGTCACTCAGCCCAACTGCAAATCGCATTAGCCCAACCGCACACAACTGAGCATCGAGAAGTGCATCTACGCCGGGAGCGTACGCATAGTCGGCCAGTCAGAAGCCGCGGCAAAAGCGCTCCGGAGCACTTTCAGCGTAAAAGGAGCGCTGGTGCCAAGGTCCGGTACGTGGTTGGTCAGATCGTGCTCGAAAATGTTGAAGCTGCTCTGTCCTGTGGTTGGTGGGGCTTAACGCTTCAAAGAGCATTCGAGCGACACATTATACTTGCACGGAAGGCTTGGGTCAGGCGTACCACCCAGCTGGTACATGGCGATGACCTGCGAAGCTGGCATGCCGTCCCTCAAGAACTTGAATGCCACACCTACAAAACTCCAAAATCTCGAAATCAGCATTCTGCTGACGTGACGGGAGGAGCTGGTGTACAAATACCCGGAGCCATGTTGGGGCTATCTACGCTCACGTCAGGCTGGCGAGCCAGGGAAAGCCGCATCAGGCCGTGGGTCGCCTGCGGAAAGGAGTCATTCAGAAGACAGATGCAGGCAGGCTTGAAGAAGATCAAAGATATCGTACGCCTTTGAACAAGCCCGTGTAGTTGTGGTTCCCCAGGCTTTTCCAGCTCACAAGCGCCACAACACCTGCCACCAATTCCAGTTTGGTTTGATTGTCCCTACAAGTGTCTTGAAGCTTGCTCCAATGAAGGCCGCACCTTGGGAGTGGATGAGCTTGGAACGGGTGAATCCAGTCTTGTAGGGCCAAGTCTTGATCTCGTTGGGCATGAACTCATCCCAATCTGAGTTGCCAGGGGCCGCGTAAGTACGGGTGGATGGGTAGTCAAGGTAGCGGATGGATGACATACCAACAGAGTCGAAGGTGAGGTTCATCTGTTCCACCAACAGCAGAGCCTCCTCAAGAGCGCTGGGCCACCCATTGGGGGTGGTGTCAGCCACAGTGGCTTTCCATAACATGTCCTGCTTGTCTGGTTGCCAAGAGGGGTGAGCCGGAAATTGGTGTGCGTGACATACTGACCAGAGGAGGGGGAGAACCTTGGCTGCTGTTCTTTTCCCAGGCGTCTCCATGGAAGTCCTGCGCGTTGGCGGCGGCAACCACCAGCGCGACCAACAACAGCCAACAACCCAGTTTGCACAACATCTTCTCGTACGGTGCGAATGGCAGAGACAGCACAGCACACGCCGGATGACCTTGACGGCGGAAGATTTACCAAAGGACAAGAAACAAGCCAATTGGTGCCTTGCCGTACCCCCGCCAATTTCTCCGATATCGAGAAAGGAAAAACGTCCGCTGGTGGAAAGAGAAAAGAGAAAAGGAAACAAAGAAAAAGGAGGTCAAGGGTAGTAAGAAATGCCTCGGAACATAAGTTCTGAACTGACGGCCACGCCCAGGCGAAGGTGATGGTGATGGCTGCCGTGGAGCGGTGCGTCCTCCGTGAGTGGCAGAAGATCCACAAGGGCGGACCGTTCGGCGACGATCGTGCTGTCGTCAACGAAGCGACCGCGTTGCAGTTCGTCCGGACCCTTCTTGCACTCCTCTCCTCCACCACCCCCTCGTCGGCTACCGTTCCTGCTGAACAGAGCGCCCTGCACACGCTCTTCACCTGGGCTTTCCTCGACGTTAGTCCGCACGGTTGTCTGTCAGCTCTCGTCGCGTCGGCCACCAGGTATCGCTCCTCGCCCTCCTTCTTCTTCGTTCTTTAGTGCGGTGCGATGGTGTGACTCGTCGTCTGCGTGCGCGCTAAGCGAGCCTGCGAGCGGAGCAGCCGAGCAGTCGCGGCTGCTGCACAAAGCGGCGATCTTTCGTGCGATCGGGCCGCACATTCTCGAGCTGTGGCAGCAACAACAGACCGATGGTGATGATTACGTTGATGATGACGCGGCCGAATTTCTCTACGTCCTACACTCGCGCCATCTGTGGCGTGCATGGTTGGCTCTGCCTGCGGACGACCCTACGACGGCGCTTCTGCTGCTGCGGTGTCTGTCGGCTCTTCTCGCCTCACTAAGACCGCACCAGTTGCCTTCCTCTCGGATTGGGTTGTACAACGTGTTGCAGCACCCGGATCAAGTGGTCGTGGTTCGTCTGTCTGCTGCGCCACCCCATCTCACCCTAACCGATCCCTGCGCTAGCCAAGACCAGGAGGGTTGTTCACCAGGCTCACATCTGATGCTGTGTGGACATGCGGCGTAGCGGAAGCTGTTGGATGTGGCAGCCCGCTACCCAGATGCGGCGCTACGGGCCAGCGCTCTGATGGCAGTGAGCGGAAGCAAGTGGTGCGACCATTTCGACGAAACTTGCATGCAGATGCTGGTGGAGCGTCTCGAGCAGGTGCGGTTCACTTCCCCCAGTGAGTCAACGCTGGCTATCCATCATTCAAAATAGAAACCTGCCTTTCTCGGCGCAGGAAACCAACGCGAGCGTGTTCACCGCGGCCCTGCGTGTCGTGCGGGTCCTGTCCGATGACTGTGACTCGGCACAACTTCGGCCGTTCCTCAAGCTCTTGGGTCCTCGGTATTCTCTCAACCAGCCCCACCATTTGCCGGAGACCTGACTCCCATTCAACCACAGGCTGGTGGCAACGCTGATCAAGCACGCCTTGCCCGGCACACCGGGAGTGCCTACGCTGCTGGACCTGTGCGTGGAGCACATCAAGAACCACTACAGCGACTCTTTGGCCCCCCTGGTCTGCCTCCTTCCCTTCGAGCTTCAGCAGATGATCACCGCCCCTCGCGAGAAAAGTACGTTTGCAGCGCTTGGGCCTGATTGTAGAGCCCGTAACCCCTCTTCGTGGGGTCCTGCTGAAGACGTGAGAGTGTTCCGGCGGGCAGATGAAAAGATCTCAGATGCCCTGGACTGCTTGCGCACGCTGACCAAGAGCCAACCCAAGGTGGTCATACCGATGGCCTTGGGGGCCATACAGCACTGGCTGGACACGGCGGCCCCTGGCAATGTAGGTCCGGTCCTTTCCTCAAACTGCCTGCAATCACACATGCGCAAGTGGCAAGCCCTGCGATAACAACACCAACACCACCAACAGAGTCGGTGGATTGCGGGTGCTTGCCATTGTCGGGGAGAGCTCCTCCTACGGCGGTCATCTCGCCGACTTGATAGCGCCTCATCTGGCCTTTGTCGAACAATGCCTGTCCGACCCTGTGGTGCGCTGCTTCTTCAATTCCTGGACGTGACTGGTGCAGGCAATGTTGACACTCTTGAGCTCACCCAATTAGGCCATGGTCCGCCGAACGAGCTGTCACACGGCGGGTAACTGTGCGTGGCAGTTTCCTGAGCCAGATGAGACCGTGCGCAAGCTGGCGCAGCAGCTGGCCGACCCCGCGGTTTGTGAGGCAGCCCTTGTCGCAATCGATTGCTTCCTCTCACTGGCGCAATCCGCGCATGGGGCCATCGCCCAGGCATGCCAAGGCGTACTGCGCCAGCCTCCGGTACCACTTCTTGCCCCAACTGCAGTCCCCCCATACAGCCGCAGCAGCTGACAGCGTCGCTGCCAATGCTGTGTGTGGGTACCCCTGAGTTGTTTTTGGGGCTGTGTGACTGTAGCAGGGCGTGTCGTTTGAACTGGCTATCAACCTCGTTCAGCGCTGCTCCGGTCTCGATGCGCCGCAGCTGCACGCAATCGCGGACCAGCTCCTGGAGTCGGATGTCGGGACCCTCTCCCTCCGGGAGCAAGGAGCCGTGATAGGCTTCTTCCATTTCCACCGAATCCGTACGGCGCTTCCCCGTCTTCCTTGGCAGTTGCAACAGCCCTCTCTTCCTCTCGCGACCGGGAGGTTGACAGCCTCCTCCTCCACCACCACACCCACCAACCACCGCCCACCAGAGCGTGTCGGGGAGAGGGCGAGAGCGATGGCCAGGAAATGCGCGGATATCGGGTGCTGGGCCGATATCATGGCGTGAACCACAGCGTGCCGAGTTGCTGGTAAGGAGTCTGGAGCTGCTTCACGAGATTGGCAAAGAGCAGACAATAGCCCACTTCGATTGGGTGCCCAAAGCCTCGGGTGAGGAGCCGGTCCTGCTGCCCCGCCTGATTGAGCTCATTTCCGCCTGCGCCGACACTCCTGGCGACATCGGAAGAGCGCCCGTCCGTTTCGGCTTTTCAACCACTAGTAGCCACCCGGTACGGACCCACCATCTCCAGAGCCTCCTGCTGTGCCCTTTGAGGGGGGACCACTCCTGATTGGGGATCAGGGTGCTAGAGTGCTCTCGGGGGTGATGACGGTGCTGCGGCTCATTCTCGAGCGCCATCGCGAGCTTGTGGCCCCCCACTTGGACGAGCTCGTGCCCGCACTCATCCACGCACTGGAGGCTTACGGGGCCAAACGTCCCCCAGAACTGTGTGTGTTTGTCGGTGCGCACCCATTTCTCCCCATATGCTGGGGTACCTTGCCATTCCTGCTGACACGCACGACACGCTCGCATGGTGCGCCACACGCGACACGACACGCACGACACGCACATCTTGCAGGCGCACTGTCCACGCATATGCCCGCAGAGCTGAGGATCTGGATCAAGCACCTCTCCTATGTGCTCGCGTCGCCCTGCCTTCTCCCGCGTTTGGACCCGTCGCTGCTCCTGCGCGATTGGGAGGGCATGCTGCAGCTGGGCCTCCATCACGCCGGCGGCGTGGACTACTACCTCCTCCGGCTCCTCCCCGCCATGCGGCTCAGGCCCTGCTGGGGCACGTCGCGGTGCGAGCCCGCCGCGGTCGAGAGCATGGCCAACCTGATGCTGGCCCTGTTGCGTGACTACTGCACCTCGCCCGAGGCCCGGTCGCTCAAAGACCGGGTGAGCATGGTCCGGGCGCTGGTCTACTGGCTGCGGTCGGCCGACCAGTACTACGGCATGCCGAACCCGACACGCGATCCCACTCTGACGCGTCTGCGTGACAGGGCCAGCGCGGCCCTGGTTGCCCTGGTCGATGTGGAMSAAGMTGGYCACAGCACGCAGCAGCTCTTGAACCACCTGTGCAAGCTCGACYCCATAGAGCAGCGGCAGCTCAAGTACGCCTTCAGCGCGCTTCTCCCTGAGGACCACCCTTGCCTCTTGTGGCGSGAGGCACACCTCGCCTTCTGGTGAAGGCAACGTGGTGCATCAATTTACAAGACCATTTTCTTTTCCTTCTTTCTCTACACGGCGTCGTGATGAGGCGAGCGGGGCGTGGGGCTGGAGGCGTGGGCGTGCTGRAGGATGTCGTCGAGGCGCGAGAGCACGTCCTCCATGGCCGGCCGCTTGCTGGCCGTGGCGTGCCAGCACTTCTTCATGAGCTTCTTGAAGTCGGCCGCGCAGTCGGCGGGCACCTGCGGCCGCTTGCCCTCGAGCACGTCGAGCGACACGCCCATGAAGTTGCGCCCGGCRAAGGGCTGCTTGCGCGTGAGCACCTCCCACATGATGATGCCGAAGCTGTACACGTCGGCCTTCTCCCCGTACTTCTCCCCGCGGATCACCTCCGGCGCTGCACAC